>JAAMPI010000418.1:0-38516 GCA_013054445.1 Cudoniella acicularis
AACAAAGCCTTCATAGGCGGGAAAGGCAGCCTACAAATAAGGCTGAAATGCAAGCTGTAGTACAGGAGGAATGGGATAAAATCCCACAAGAATAGATTAATAGGTTAATTGAGAAGCAAGAGTATTAGGTTCATGATTTAGTTAAGCGTTCTAGGTGGTCTACAGGTAATTAATTAATAGATTATATTGTTGATGCCCTGAACGCACGGACTTCTGTCAGTAGGTTCGTAACTCGTGAATCGTGATAGCTAGAAGTAGTGTTTTACTTAACCAGTCCACTCCTCAGCCACTGCCGAGGCGTTGCTAGGCTAATATGGTGTTATGAAGAGGTGAAAAAGGACAAGTGAAACATTCAAAGAAGAAGCGGAGGAAGAAGACGCATTAAAACTCGAAGGAGGGGAGGAAACCAGGCTAAGTCAAACACTAGTTATCTACCGGTAGACAAATATGCTTAAAGGACTTAAAGTTTTCTTCTGACATCGGGATATAGCGTTCCCGCGTAAAGCTTTAAAACCTTCACCTGATATTTTTTTATACGAATATACGAATATACGAAGGGTAGAACTCGGATTCTGAAGTTTAAATACGAGGAATTAGCAGAAAGACGGAATATGAATGTTCCCGCGCAAAGCTGCAAGAGCTTCATCTTAAGTTTGCATAGTGTATATAAAATGGCGTAAGCAAGAGCTCCCAACCTGATATACAAACGCGAAAGCTTTAAGACAGAACTTGGAATATGACAGTGGAAAATGACAGTGGCGCGAATGGTTGCAAGAGAATTATTGAAGATTTAGATACGACGATACGATTGTATACGAAGGCATTAGACCAGAGCTCGGAATCTGACTTCGGAATATAGTGTTCCCGTATGAAGCTGTAAGAGCTTCATCTGAAATCTGAATACAAAGGCGCCTAGCCAAAAACCCCATTCCTCTGCATCAGACATCGGAATATAGAAATCCCGCGCAAGAACGTTGAACCTACTGATTTTACATTCCGGTTGCTCCTCTCCAACTTTATAGCTTTATCAATACACATTAGGCTACCTACTCTATTCAAAATCAACTCGCAAGAAATAATATATACATGTCAAAAGTAGAGCACTAATTTGCGTTGAAACTAAAATATCTTTCTTTCAGTGAAGCTATGTAGTCCCTGTCCCCGAGTAACTTCCCCATTGTGATCCGCACGTGAGCATCCCAAGAGGTATCCATATCAAGTGGATTTTTACAGTTGATTTTCTTTTTTTTTTTTTAAATTATGCCGCATCTGACTTCCCCGCCTTTGCCGCCGATGCTGCCCCAGCCGCTTTCGAGGTACTAGAAGTTTTCTTCGCGGCTGATGATGCTGAAACCTTGGATTCTCCCGTCCTGCTTGCTCCTGCTACTCCAGGTCTTTTCGATGTAGAGCTTGCAGCTCCCGTTGCCTTCGCGCCTGAGGCTTTTCCAGCGGAGGAACTGGATGCACTGGCGGCGTCTAGTGTATCTGCTGCTCCAGCTTGGTCTGCTGAGTCACTTGAAGCTCCCGTCGCGTCTGCCGCTCCGGCATCTGCAGCCGTGGGGCTTGTAGCTCCTGTTGCTTTTGCTGCGGAAGCTTTTCTTGTGGCGGAAACTCCAGATGTCTTTGCTCCTGATGTTGTCTTTGCTGCTGATGAAGCCTTTGAGCCAGTAGCTGCTGCGCTTTTGGCGTTAGATGAAGCGGCCTTGGATGCAGTTGATTGCGCTTTGCTGGTACTTGAGGTGATTATTGATGGTGCGTCAGCGGATGCTCCATCAGTTGATGCTGCATTTGGGGAAGCACCGTTGACGGACATTCCATTGGGAGATGCGTTTTGATCTGGAGACGCCGCGGTGGAAGCACTCGCACCCTGGATCTCCAAGCATCCAGTGGGGCGAGCCGACTTCACCATCATGGATCCGGCTGCCGCAAAGTACATATCGATGTTGGGAAGAACATTGACGCATCGGTTTTGGTTGATAGCATCGACTTGCATTTGAGCTGTGTCTGGGCCTTGGTCGACCATTTGCTGGAGGGCATCGACAACAGCCTGGAACGTTCCCTGAGTGGCAAGTGTATCATTTGCGGCCTGCACCATATCCGTCTGGCCCACGGCAGCGTCGAGGACCATCTTGTGGTTCAGTTCGTCCTTCTCGGCGTTAAGCGCAATGGTGGCTTGGCGTGTAAACTCATTTCCAGAGAAGGAGGTTGCGGTGTTGAGGAATTTGGTGACTTTGGTTGTATCATTCATCCAAGACATGACCGCATTGTTGATTTGTTTGTCACTTGGAGTCATGCTACCTCCTGTGGTACTAGAAGCACCATTCGAAATTCCACTGGCTGCAGCTGCGGATGCCGCAGCAGGAGCTTTGCTGGCGGATGCTGCTTTGCTCGTGGCCGATGCCTTGCTGATTGATGTTGCTTTACTCGACTTGGCCGAACTTGACGCAGGCACAGTAAGGCCAAGGGCTGGCAACAGGGAAAAAAGAACGAAAACCGAGGCCGAAAACTGCATTATTGCGGACTGAATTATTAAGAAAAGGTAAGAGTAATAATGAAGGACAGTAAATCGGAGCACCTTTCAAAGGCGACCTTTGTGAAGTGAAAAATAATATGACAAAAGCTGCGAAGAGAGGGTATCAATAAGGGCCGGCCTGCCAAAAAGGGGGGCCAGAGAGAATACGGAGAAGGAATTACTTATATCAGTTGCAAAGTCAAGCCACCACAGGAGATCCGGTGATCGCGCCAAGTACTTCTTGTAACGGTATTTTCACTGCCAAGATCTGAAACAAAGAAATACTAGACGTTGGGTCTGGGGATCATTATATGAAAATGAGCCCACAGAGTCATGAACCCCTGGCCCGATAAGTGCAGCTCAAATTCGGAGCATTTTCGGAAGCTTAAATGGGCGTGGTCACTGCAGGATATCAGACAGCTTTATTCTTGGGATGGAAAGCTTTATCCAATCGCATCTGGGACTTTTTTTTTTAACGAGACTTGGCACACAAAAGCGCTGCCCTCAGACTAGAAACAAGAAACATTTAAGTTTTCGCCAAGAATACCAAGCACAACGCTCCGTGTAACAAAACACCAGTCTAAAACAAAACTACCCCGTGATGGGCTGATATTACACGAAACACAGCGATGGCATTATCAACCTGCTATGAGACTTCATCTCTTTCTCTCAGCCAACGACGGACTCATGAAACTCTTGGTATTGACATTCGAAATTTCTTTCACGACGCTATGATCTAGATCTAATGCGAGACTGGGCATTTTGTCCTCTGACTCCGGTGGACCGGATCTTCACATTTCCGATCACACCAACTCTTTGATGTTAACCATGCAATTTTCTCACCAACTTGATTTGAATCGGACAGAATGAAGTTCCGGAGCTCGTTCGTTTGGCGGTGCTTTATATTATCTGTACCGCCTTCCCACATTTTAAGGTAGGACCGTCATCTTGAGAACCAGGTCCGTCTCCTTGCAGGTCTCTGTCTCTATATCATTTTTGAGTTACTACAGCCCTGGCGGCGTCCTTCTTTCTTAATCATAATGCCGGCTTATCAATTATTTTTCTCTTTCTTTCTTGTTAGCTTGAGGCTAAGCTTTCCGGTCATTGCACAAAGTCCAAATGTCAACTTTAATCAAGTAATCAATCTTAATGGGGATGTAAGACTTGCCCCTAGAAAGAAGCCGTTGGCTTCCCCCTATCTTCTCTGTTCTCACATTCTAACAACTAGGCCTGTAGATGCAGCTGAATACGCTCGTCTTCCCTGACAACTCCAAAATCGAAACTTTCTCCCAAACGCAGCGTCAGGTCATCGTCAATCAAAATCCAAGCCCGCTCACAGCCAACCATGTAATAGGGTCTACGGGTCAGCCATTTGTTCAACTTTCACAAAACTCAATGACGATTGCTACAAACAATGCAACCGATCTTGTTGGGGCTCAGATTGAGCTTCCAATAAACCAAGCAACACTTGATCAAAATGGTATCACTGCTGACAACACGTTTGTTGCAATGCTCTCCCCAGACAGGCAGGCATGGATGGTGATGGAGGGGCAGAAGAGCGTCAATACGTAAGTTCCAGATTTCTTCAGTTTCAAAATTCTTTACGTTTGTTGGCAGGAAATTTTAACACACTATACATGTCTTTCAAATACTAACGCAAAATCTAGAACCGACCGAACTGTTCGTTTGGTCAAGCTTAACAGCATTGACGGCGAGTACATGGCCATTGGGCGAAAGACAGTCGAGACAAGCAATGTTCTAAGTCCTTTCGGCCAGTCGACAACTCAGCAGTCAGTTAACATTACTGGATCCGGAATCCAAGAGCTCGAGTTCACAGATGGTTTCCGTATGTCAGTCAGGGCTAACATGCCAATGACTATCAACACGGATGTTGTCAATGGAGTCAGCACATCGATGCTCACAAATGGTGTTATGCCAGTGAGTAAGTATTTCGCCATCCACCGGCCTATAAAATCAGATATGCTAATACGCCTGTTCAGACAACTACAGATATCTCGTCAGCAGCAATCTTGCGGGTGTCATTCCCAACCTCAACCAAATGATGGCTGTTGTCCAGCTTCCGAGTAAGTTCCTTAACTCAAAGGTTATTTTGGAGCAAAGTATTGACAAGAAACAGTAAACGCTATCCGCGTGATGGATATGGCCCAGAAAATGGGTATGGGAGCAAACAGTACTGTATCTCTTGGCATTGCCCAACGTGTTGTTCTCCAAAACCCCGGAGGTGCTTCTGGTGGAAGTCTGTCACCAGCACCTCAAAAGCGACAAAAATCTGCTTCTTCAAAGGCATCCAAATCAACGACCGGCACCAAATCCTCTGCTGCCAAAAGTTCTGTTGCCAAAACCTCAGCCGCCAAAGCTAGTGCCACTTCAAGCGTAGAAGCCGCTACTTCAGCAGCACCGGAAGCTGCTTCTGCAAAGTCCTCTACAGCTGACTCTGCATCCGGTGAAGCTTCTGCGGCAGCAGATGGTGCTTCTGGAGCCGCCTCATCCCCCGAAGCTTCAGCTTCAGAGGGTGCTGTTTCTGGAGCTTCATCCACCGAGGCCTCAGCTACAGAGAGCGCCGCATCTGGAGCATCCGCATCATCAGCACCCCCAGCTGCTGGAGCCTCTGCAACAAGTACTACTCAAGCCCCACAGGGCACAACAGGCCAGGGGCCATCCAACAGCCAGAATCAGAACCCCGCTGCTACTCAATTGCTATTATCGCCAACTTTCACTCCTATCAGTGCACGTGCAGTCTTGGACATGACAAACAGCCGCATCGCAGTCCCAGTGTCCCAGCTTGACGGAGAGTTCATACTCACGATGGGAACGCCTGGTACTTCACAGGCAGGTGTCACACAAGAACAAGGCCAAACAGGAGGAGCATCAACTCAAAGCCAAGGTGGACTTACGGTCACAATGGCAGAATTAACTGCACTGGTGAAACAGCAGAAGAACGGTGGCATCATGCCAGTGTGGCAAATGATGGCAGATTTCATGAATCAGGAACTCCAATCCCAGAACCAGAATGGCGTTATAAAGCAGAGATCAAGATCGAGATCGTCTAGAAGTTAGAGATAGATAGCGATTTTTCAACAAATTCTTTGATCCTTGGATCTTTTTTTTTCTTNTGCTTTTTCTTTTTCCGGAAAAAAGTTCCTAGCCCCATTTACAGCAGCTAACGCCAAATAGAAATACCTCCCTAAGCCAGCAGATGATGTCAAGCTCCTTCTCTGTGGCCCGCCACCTATGATCAGCGCCATGAAGAAGTCTGCTGAGTCTCTAGGATTCAAGAAGGCCAAGCCAGTCAGCAAGCTTGAGGACCAAGTGTTTGCATTCTAGACGGCAAATGCGGGAAAATAAAGAGGGGTGGTTAATGGTAGGAATAGGAGGTGTATTTCACGATACATTGTAAGTAATTATTCGCACAGTATCGGATATGGATCCGGACCGTCGAGCAAAATGGAGTTCGGAAGACATGCAAAGAGCATCTGGAGGCAAGTGCACAATCAAGCAAACAGCTTATCTGGTCACCTCTCATGAGCAAACGAAAATATCCCGCATTTCACCTGAGATTGTCCTTGCACTAAACCCTCTTCGTGGTGTAACACATTTTACATTATTCATTAAACATAAGCCATTAGGCATCGCTGCTAGAAGTTATCTACCTTTATATGGTGTCTTCCCTATAGATAGCTCTTTTCATATCATAGGTTTGCCAGCTCCTCTCTGCCACCTCAACCCCAACTTCGTCAAATGCCACTCTTCCATCCACTCCTTCACAAACTTCACCTCCGCCTCCTGCGTATCCCTCACCGGTGGCGGTGGCAGCTCCTGCCCAGGCGTATTCACCGTCTCATTAGGAAACAACCCGTTCTCATCCCAATGATGAACCGCGCCCTGAATCAGAATAAACGGCTCACTAACAGTGCTTGTCCTATTAACAGCCGTGCTATTAAACGGGCTCGCATGCGGCGTCGCGGGTCTCCAAGGATCTTGCTCTCCATCTATGATTGCAAGACGAGGGTACGAGATGCCGAAGCCGCCGTACTTGTTGATGGCGTCTACGTCTGCGGGGGTAGAGATGTTGAACGCTTCTCTGCAGATGATAGATTCGTATTCGAGGTTGTTAGTGCGGGAGATGAGGGGGAGTTGGTTAGCTGGGACGCCGGATCCGGTTTGTAGGTAGCCCCATTGCGTGCAATATTGGTAAGGCCAGGCGCGCCATGAACCAGCGGCGAGGGAGTCTTGCGCGTAGAAAGTGTCGTTGTGGTTTCCGAAGCAAGCGTCTTGGGAACTTGTGCAAGAGGAGACGATATTTTGGTTAAGCCAGCCGGCCCAGTTCAGGAGGGGTGTTATGAGTGTGGTGCTTTCTGAAGCGTAGCCGCCTTTTTGCAGGAGGTCTTCTGCGGTGGTTTGGAGGGAGTTGGCAGGGCTGAATTGCAGGGTTAAGTTTGTGATGGCTGCGCAGAAGTTGGCGAATGTGGGGTCGTTGCTTGCGGGGTCCCAGTTTCGTCCTTGCCATGAAGAAACGCCTGATGCTACTGCATATGCAAAATCATCGTCGTAAGTGACGTTTGCGAGGCCGAAGAAGGATTTGAGTTCTGATGTTGTGGCAGATGTGTTGAGCTTGATGAGAATATTGTCCAACATGTTGGTTATTTTCTGGATGTAGGTTATGCAAGGCTGGCCTCCGTAGACACGGATGGGTTCATAGTAAGTCCAGTAATCCCAGATTGCTTCTGTTACTCCACTTGAGGAAATTGTTCCTGATCTGCCGTTAGTTTCAAGTTTGAAAGTGGAGCCGATCTAAATTTCTTTTTCTTACCCCAGAATACATCCGGATACAACTTTCTCAAAAAGGCATTGAAAGCACCAGCGTAACTTCCGCCATACCCAATGTACGCAACATTTGGAGCTTGAAGGTTCAGATGTTCTAGACCTTCGAAGACAACATTTTTCGCAAAATAAACCTCATCAGCAAGAGCCTGATCTGTGGTCAAGAAGCGCAGGTTCTCGGTAGAGAAATCCGGGGTTGGGATGCTAGTTCCATAATATCTATGCTCGAGAACAACTCCAATGCCATGTGTAGCAACTGCTAGTTGGTGGAGAATCCCCTTTTGAAGGAAGACGAGTCGACCTGTTCCATCTGTTTCTCCCGACTGGAGAACAATAACAGGCCCGCCTGGTTTGTAGTATGTCGCATCGAACCAGTATCGCAGAGGAAATGTGTCAGAGGAGTGAGGTTCGTAGAGGGAGTCGTTGTGGAAGTGATCGATAGGAACAGAGATATTGTATGCTGGGTAGAGGAGTGTGGGGTCGATATCAGCGCGCTTCTCTAAATGGCGAGGATTAATCGTATTTCTCTGGTCAAAAGGTCAGGAACTGACTCTACAAAAATGGGAACTATGAAACCGGGAATTGGGAATCCACATACCCTCGCTCGTCTCTCAATTGTTGTCAGAGAGTCGGTTGCGAATGTCGCGCTCGCCAGCGCAAGCAAAGCGCTGAAGACCCAGAGCTTGGCAACCATGTTGAAGTGACGCAGCAATATCTTGGAGAAGAAATTCTACATTTTGTTAGCTGTTTTCTCTGAGCACAATTCACCTGCGCCAGGATTAATTGCGCAAGAAGAGTTCAGCCGCAAGGCTTTTTCGAACGAACCAACGGCCGAGCGGGGTAGGGGTCTCACATTCTCGGATCGTGACTCGCATAAACAAACGCCTTCACTTTTTTTTCAGCGCTTGCTCGACTCACCTCACGGGATCCTCAAGCTTATATATATGTCTCAAGGCATTACCCAGATTCGGAGCTTGTTGCCGTCTTGAATAAGCTCATTCTCCCCGCCTCCTGAAGAAGAAGGTCGGGGAAAATAAAGTGGGGCATTGAGACCTTATGATGGAGGAACTGCATGGTGCTGTATGTACTGCTCCATTTTACCGCGCACGCAATTCGGGATTCTTTTCTTCCGACATATTCTAACGTGTTGATTGGGAGATTTGGTCATGTTCTTGGGGGTTTTTTGGGTCGAAATTACTTTGAAAAGACGCACAAGACGAAGCAAAAGGAGAGCTTTCCAGGTTGGCTTTATCACGAATTAAGCTTATCGATGACCCACTGTTGCTCGGACCTACACAACGGTATGGACCTGCTGTTTCGGGACTGGTTTCTGATTCGGGCCGGCTAAGATATCGGACGCCAAGACTGCCGTCCGAGCCGAGATGGGATGAGACAACGACTTCTCGTCTCAAGACGAAATAAGTGAGTTCGAGAACGCGCCTCCAAATTGTCAACAATATTTTCATCATTTTCCCTTCAACTAATTGGCCACGCATTGCCAACAAGTGATGTATAAACGTATCACCAAAGCATTCGATGATCTGATCAATGGTCATCAAAAATCGAATTTGGAAACGCTGGAAACAATGCTCAATATTCCCTATCGCTCGATGTACTGTACCATGGGCTATCCAGGTCCACTAAATCATCAAATCATCAAGTCCTCGAGTCCAAGATCTATGAGGTTTCCCTGTACCATCCAGTTCTTGACATCATCCAGATTCATCCTACTCATGTTGTCTTCCACAGGTTCCACTTCAGCGACTTCAGCGACTTCTCCTTTATTCTCGCGCTCTTCTTCTCGCAGTCTATTGTACTCACCCTTCAGATACTGCGAAGTTATGTATCCACTTTGCAAGAAGGCTTGTGCCGCAGGCTCCTGTGATTTCGTGTACCAGTACATTCGATCGTCAAAATCCTCTTCGTCGAATGGCGGCACACATGGTCGATTCCATCCCAAAGTGCACCAGAAATCTTTTGACAGATAATCGGTGCACCAGTCCGGTGACTCTGCCATGACCGCGTAGCCGAAGAGGAACCTTGCCAGACGCTTTCCTTCTGGTCTTGGATCTTCCAAAACTCTTCCATCGAGGAAGGCACATTGTGCTTTGAATACTACCAGTTGAGTTGCTTCTAGGACGATGCTATTTCTTCTTGTGCGTTTGGGCAAATTTTCGATTCTTTTCTGTAAACCAACTGTGAGTTTGCGGAACACGAGATGTTAATAACACAAGGAGAGGAATGTCTCACCATTGTTCTCAAGTCCTCAAAGAAAGCAGTCGCCTCTTTTGGTCCAAAGCTTGGAGTCATGACTACGAGGCTATGCGATGGTATGTGAGAGTCGAAAGCGGCTGAAGTGAGATGCGGGGGTATGTTGGTTAAACTTGGTTTCGAAGCCTCTTTCGTATTTTTTGTCGATTGGTTTGTCTTTGTGTTTGTATGGGCTTTTGATGTGGTAACTAATTCTGGTAGATACTTATGAAAATATGGATGTTTGTTTTTTTGATGAAATCTTATTGTTGTTACGGTTTCGTTCTTCGGGCGTGGTTGAGTGACTGTAATATTTTCAGCAAGTTCAAAATTGAGGCAGGTGCGATTTCGCAACTGAAGCAGCAACACCTGGTAGGTGCTATAGGACATTCATGGCGAATTCAAATATTTGTGTATGTCCGCTTCTCTGAGCGATGGCTCACGAGTCTACAATTCGACAAGTGTCGGTAATCTCATCTCGTATCATCCCTCTTTTTTTTTATAGAAAAAACCGAAGCAATTCTTAACGAGACTGTGTTACTTCTATCCTTGTTTCGACATTTTCGTACGCCAAGATATTCAAGTTCACTATAGAATGGGCGCAAAAGTGGATGGTCGTTCAGTATGATCCACAACACTTCAATATATTGAGGCATGCACACAAATATTCGAACTGCGCGACAATTGAGAATTATATGTATGGGAGTTGAGATCAAATTTTTGGATTTTAGATGCTAATTAAATTCGTGGATGTTTTGATGTTTTGAAGTGTTGTCGCTTCGTGGGCAAGGCACCTTACAATACTTCCTCACTTTTGCCCATTGCACAAGTACACGCATGCCATTACAACTGTTCTATTCTTGCCATCGTTATACTTCTATTGAATTTATCTATTCCGGATTATGCCAACAATTTTTGCGCTCTTCTTCTGATACGTTTCTTAATCGCACACTCCCGCCCTGCAACAGCAACCCCCCACCAATTTTATACGCCAATTGTTTATGCAATCGTGTTACTCTATCCTCGGCCACGACGAAAACCCCCAGAAGCTAAATCCAATGCCCTCAGAACTATTTCGTGCTCGGTATCGACATTTGGAGCCAATGGCTGCAGTTCTACATCTTGAACTCCTTAACTTTCTTAGTCTTGCTCGTGTGGAATATTTGAAGCAGGGCAGTGAAGGGCATACCTCTATTCCCATTCCTTCGAGATGTAAGCGCGACAATCACAGCAACAACTCCAGTCAATGTGGTTGCGAGGCCGAAAGCAATGGCGATGATATTGCTCGTTGAGACTACTCGCATGGATTGTTAGTACGCCCTTTACTTGCGATTTAATTTTCCGGGGTACTCACGTGTTGTGGAGATATTTAAAGCAGTCACAGTTAAGAAAGAAGTCGAGATTGGACTTTTTGGAGAAGAGCTTGAATGGTTATTCAATGATAGGAAGTATTTATTCGGAATTGAAAGGTGAGCAAATAGGTCCGTGGTTGTGACGGGGCTTATTGCAGGTGCTTGATTGTGAAAACGGACCGGGGCGGGCAATGGGGTGAGGATGAGATGGATCATGGCTCGGATTGGGCTTGGAGGCTTATTGGGATGACCATGGGCACTTAGCAGGGCTGTCTAGTTAGGAAGTGGAGCCAGGAACATTGGCTCCCCGAAACCTTACAAGTACACAAGTACAAAATGCAGACATTTTAAGATAATTAGAATTTTGATGTTTGTCTCCAAGATGCTCACAAATTCTAGTCCCTTAGGTTTTGATGGCGATGTTTCAACTTCTTTTTGAAACTTTATTCACTGCATTTTCGGCCTTTAGCCAAGCCACGGGGGGCGAATCAGAGTATGACATACAGCCTTCATTCTTTTTGGGGCCAACGTGGCTCTACAATCAACGTTTGCAGCGGGCCATTTTTGGTTGTGGTTGTTACCGTGGACCGGAGTCTACAGCAGGGAATGGACTGGACTGTCCCGAACTACGGGCACTGGATGGCCTCGATGGTGGTGCAAAGGGAAGCCTCCGCCATTGGCCTGTTTTAATTGTTCTGTCGCGCGGATGCCGGAAGCGCGTCGCACGCTTTAGTGATGTGGGAGAGTTTCAGTATGCTCAGTAGTCAGCAGCCGGTGGAGAAACCTGCAGTGCGCAAAGTTTGTGGTACAGTGGCACAGTGGCACAGTGGCCACCTCCACTTCCTCTATTTAAGGCTATCAACATCAAGCATCACAGTAGGAAATTTCGTGCAGGGTATAAGATGGATACACAATGCATTGATTTAGGGAATTTGCACCTTAATTCACAGAGGTGTCGAAACCCTCTCTAAACTTTAGAGACATTATGCTAAAACTTAACTGCATCTATGAGTGCCCTTAACTTTGCCCGTAGCCATATGACAGGGTGCGATTAGCGAGAGCTAACCAACCTTATAGGCACTGCTGGATAACACTCAAGCTTCAAGCATTCTCGATCCTCCGATCATCAGCCTCCCAACATCCTTCGCGCACATGGCCCGCAACACAAACCGGCGTGCTTCTATTTAGCTACGAGCACATGCGTTCTTTCGCATTTTTGGTGCGGTGTCTTCGATACCACCCCACCATTCTCTTCCCTAATTTTGGGAATTAACTGCAAGAATTCAATGCGATATGGCAGTAAGCTCTCGAAATGAGTTGCTCCTACGGTTATCTCTATTCCAACTGTTTTGGCTTCTTGCTTTCGCTCTAAGGACCGAGTCAAGTAGTGCGTGCTGGGACAAAGATGCTCCTCAAGAGCCTATCATTGGGTTTGATATTGGCTTGACTCACGGGTCTGCGCTCTTCGCTCTCCCCTCCCATTAATACCCACGTACTGATACCGCTCAGCGCATCAAGCGTTACCTTTTCAAACGGAACATTTATTGATATAGCCCTCTTCGAGACCGGACTAAACTACTAGTCCTGGGTACTTCGGCAACTCCGCAAGGACAATGAGCATGTCGATGAAGTGTTCCAAGAAAAGAAAATCATTGCAACGAAGGGAGGCCATTTCCGTCAAATGGTGGCAAAGTTGTATGGTTTCCTTGTTTTCAACATCCAGACGCCAGATGTGAGTACCGACACTGACATTTCCAAAAATTCTGATGGATACCTTGCGCAAATCGGCCTCGAGGACTTGATCAAAAAATTGAAGGTCAATACGGAGTCATACTTGGGGGAAATCATCAGCAGAAATTTCTGTCACTTCTCCATCCTTCTTCGATTCCAAAGAAAAGGAACACCTTAAGCTCGCTCTCACCAAAGCTTCTCTCCACCCTCAATGCAATTCCATCGAAGACTCAGCTGTCTCTGCAGCCCTCTACACCCGCTTCTCCTACCTCCACCAACAAAAACAACAAAACTTCACCTCTCCAACCGAATGTCTACTAGGCCCCTTTAGCGTAGAAGAAGTCATCGTCGTAGACTACTCACAGAAAGTCTTTGCACTTTCAACTTTCCGTCTTTACACCGGAACGCGAACCTGGTCTTTATTGAAACCTCAAACATTCATCACAGTTCGAGGTTCCTCAACCTTAGCGGAAAATCAAAACGCTTCCTTTTGGACTGATATCCAAACCGGCATGCGACACACTGTACTCCAATCCACATTCTTCATCCCAGAACTCACCATCCGCCTCATCTTCACCGCCAACAACTCTACTTTTCAAAACCCAGAACTCATGGCGACGCTTAACACCGCACTTGGCAACTTCCTTCCCTCTAGAGACAAACCTCGTGCTGTTCGCATGGTTCTCTCAAAAGAAGAACTGAATGAGAGGACGGAGAAGGTCACGAGGCGGGATGGTCTTCAGTGTCTGTATACGGATCATGAATTTGATTGGGTGCTTAAAGATTATGAGGAGGATTTGTTGCGTTCTATTGAGAGGGTGAGGGATGAGGTTGAGAATGGGTTTTTAGCGAGTAGGGGAGCAGCGCTGCTTGGGTTGACAAGGGGACTTCTGCCGTGTGAAGAGAGGCAGGAGGCACTCAAGAGGCCGTGGAGTTGGGATAATAAGAGGGGGAGTACGTATTGGTACCCCGAGGGCTTATGACGATATGGATTGGCTCGAGTTATGAGTTTTTTTTCGATTTGTTGTCAGCAGGTAATACGCTGTTATTAGTAAGGTACTCTATGTTGCTTTGAATAAACAACGCATGTTTATTGTGACGAATGCGAAATAGATGACTCTGTTCGCAAAATATCTGTCGGTGTGAGGATTCCATTCCGCAGATACGAATGAATATTAAATGGTTTTCATGGCAGCCCGCACTAGCGGGAACAGAGAAGAAAAAGGTTCTCATATCTCTTCCGGCATTCACTTCAGTGAGAGGGTAGATGAAAGGTGTAGAGTTGTCAATTGCTTTGAGGCCTCCAGCTATAGAAAAGCCCCCCCCTGGGGCCGAATCTCGAACCCCGGTCTAGAAAGGTAGCATTGTTATCTCATCATGCTTTTGTTGCAGAGAGCCACGCCATCCGCATACAATCGCCTCATCTTAGTGATAGACCCTGCTTGCAACGCGTTACTCTTATGCCCGGGCATTTGTTAGGATGGGATCTGTTTATGATTTCGTCAAGAATCCTCAGTCATCATCAGCAGTCAGAGGTTTCCTTCCGTAGACAACGTAACTAGTACTCGTCAGCTCATGTTACTGAATAAGGAAGGAAGAAAGGTGGCTTACACAGGCACATAACCGTGAATTGACTTGTCCCTCAAATCCCTCCTCACATCCACCATCCCGACCTCCACCTCCTCCCTCGTCATCCCATGCATCCTCGTCATAATTGCCATACTAACCGCACTCAACCCATCCAGGCCATTCGCCAATTGCCACATCCCCAGCGTCTTTTGCTTCTTCCCCTTCGGCCAGGTGTTACTCGGCCACTTAAACTGCCTCTCAACCACGCATTCAAAACCAGCATCGCGGAACCATTGAGCGTAATTGGTCGTGCAGTGCCAGTCGCGGCCGATTTTGGCGGCGCCCTCGCGGATCTTGGCGTTCCAGGCTTCGACTGCCGTGCCTTGACTAGTGCCATCGATAGATTCGAGCGCGAAGAGGACATCTTGCATTTCGAAGTAGCCGCCTGGAGATAGTGATTTGTAGGCTTGGCGGAAGACTTCGGCAGGGTTTTGGAAGCAGGTGAAGAGCATGCGGCCATGGATGAAATCGAATTTTTGGTGATAGGTCCACTGCCCAAGGGTCAATTACATTATTTAAACCTGATTTGGATAAAACGCGCAGGACAAGTGAGGTAATCTTTTTAAATTTGATGAATAGGCATGACCGCCGTAGAAGAATTGAAAGAAATGAAAGAGTGAAGGCTGTTGAGAAAAGGAGTAAGCACTCAAAACACTAAAATTATAAAACTTACTTCGTCTTCGGCATCATCAATTTCAAACTGGCAGTTCGGAGGAACGTACTCGGGTTGAATTGCACTCAAATCTTGGGCACCTGTTAGTTAGGACCGGTTAAAATAAAGTAAATAATTTACCAGTTCCAGTAACAATCGCAGCAGGGTTTCTCTCAGCATACTCTAAAGCCCAAAGCCCAGTACCCGTACCGATATCCAAAACACGCATAGGAGATTCAATGGGCGCAAGGTGTAGGCGACCGTCGAGAGTGAGAGTCCAGAGATGATGTTGAAGATTCAGGCGCTCTTGCTCAACATCATCGTTGGGAAGATAGTACTGTCCTTCTTTGTACTTGTGATAAGTCCGGCCATTTTCAATGATTGATTCATAGAGACTTGAGCGCATAGACATGGTGGAAGACTGGACGTCGGAGCCAATTGCCGAGTCAGTATCACTCATTTCTGAATCAACATGGAGCGAGGTTGGATAATAGCCATCGTCGGGTATAGCAGTATCGGTGGTGGATTGTGCGTTGGAACTTTCGGCTGTAACGGAACCTGTGTGCTGTGGCAGGGTGGGCTCGTCAGTTTGGGTTTCGTGGTGATCGGCATCCATTTCTGGCTCTACGTAATCTTGATGGGTTTGAGCAAAGTGATAGGCAGGGTCTGTTTGATTTGAATTGGTGGACTCGGCGCTCAATGGTGAATTTGACTCGTCTTCACCATGGTGAATGGGATTTGCAGGACGGTACTCATCCTCTCGTTGGTCATGGTGAGATAGATCGGTCTGGTGTTGGTGAAGGCTCTCGGGTATAGAGGGTGAGTGGAGTTGACTAATTTCAGTTGCTTGAAGACCCAAAGATATTTCATCCGAAGCTGGCTCCATAACCTTCAATGAGAGAGGGGTTTGAATAATCCGAGGTGGTTCTTGGGTTTCCTCCATTTCGTGGTCCGGATCGGCTTGGAAACTGGCAAGGGTTGGGTGAGTCGGGAAGCCTTCGTTGAGTAAAGAAGCTAGAGGTGACAACCGGAAGTGCTCGGGTTGGTTCACGGTTTTTTGATGGAAGCTTTGAGAAGGCTGAGATGAGTTGTTATTGACCAAAGGCGCTAACGGAGCTAAAGGCGCCAAATGGAACTCCTCCACTTGATGACTGGACTGCTGGTAAGGTGTTTGCGCATCAAGAGAAGGTTGGAAAAAATCAGCGCTGTAAAATGGTTGAAAGGGTTGGACACCGTGACTTGATTGTAAAGTCGATGGGTAGCTAAATAACAACTCTGTTTGATGAGCTTGGGTTTGCCCAAAGTGATAGGCGGGGGCTAATTGTTGAGGCTCTTCGACTTGAGATGGATAGTTGATGGGCTCGTGAGCAAAGACATGGCCTTCTTGCAGAACTTCTTGTTCGTGGTGCAATTGAGTTGATTGCGAGTCGTAGAGTGAATGATGAGACTGAGACTGAGACTGATCTGAATTTGGGTCAAAGCGAAGCGATTGATGTTGTCGATCTTCTGGTAACACCTCGGCTTGATTTGCTTGTGGAGCTGCAACAGAGTGACTAGTCCTCGCTAGATTGTCTGTCAACTCGCTCTCGCCCAGTTGGCCAGCTTGTTCATTACCATCTCCATCTACCGGCGCCTCTTGTTGGCTCTGCATCTCTTGCTATCCTATCTGTCTTGTTGACGGGCAGAGCGAAAACGGTGACTTCGCCTCCAAACCCCATGTGAATGTCGCATTGAGCGTTTTCAAACACCAGTCTCGCGGTCTCGTGATGCTTGGTGGGAAGGGAAGCGCTGGTGTTGTGCTCGGTCTCCGGCTATCAATCAGAGGCTCAATTGCAGGGGGGGAGATGTTCAATCCCAACCACTTAGCAAGCATACAGGACCCGGACAGCACAAAAATCCCAAGGCTGCAAAAAAATGGAGTTACGGTCAAGGCTTGTCTTATCGAAGGGGCTACAGGCAGCTTTTCGTATGTTTTTGCGGCATCACAGGGGTTATTATCCGGAATCCTTTTCAACGGGTCGCCACGTCCGAGAAGGGTGCCCGGAAATCCTGCCACCTTGGTAAACTCGACAAGCCGGGAGGTGCAGCTGAGCCAGCTCGCTAAGAGACGCAGCAGCCATAATGAGTGTATATTAGAAGCAATGTAGGCACAGATTGTTCCGGTCTAGGTTGTTGGTGTCACTGGGAAGCTGCAGCTGCTTTGCTGTCGTAAATTTCAGGTTCTGTGTCCGCGTCCGCGTCCGCGTCGAAAGGGGGGTCGCCAAAATGCGGTCTAACGGCATTGGGCAGGCAAACGACGCCCGGGCGCAACGCTGTTTGTCCAGATGTTGACTTTCAGCCTTCATCATCGCAAACTCCATACCGACTTGTGAATATCTTCACGCAAAGCCCTGAATTCTGCCAACTCCATATCACATCATGGCAGACCGATTTCCATCCCTGGAAGACTTCGACTCTGGAGGTAAGTCCGCTCGAACGCCTTCTTGACAGCTTTCCTTTGCCAAGCTCATGTCTTTACTGATCAATGCAGCCCAAACAATTGAGACCTCCGGCGGCGACGATTTCCTCACCCGCGAGAAGGCCTTACTTGGCGACGATGCAAACCAATTTGCTACTGGTCACGACAACGCTGCTTTTGTAGAGGATGGCGAGGAGGATCTATTGGGCGGAGGCAATGAAGAGGTGACTGAATTTGAAAGCTCATTCCCAGCCATCGATTCACATAACGAGGTGTGTATTTCAACATTTCCACTACAAAACTGCAAAGTGCATGTAAAAAATAGCTGAGCTGATGCGATCATACCCAGGGCGTAGCACCGGGTGGCACCATCACAGGCAGCAGTATCCCATACCAATCCAACTACTACGCTCGCGCCGAGGAGGAGGAAGAACCTGAAGTTATCAAACAATGGCGGGAGCGCCGCGATTTGCAACTACAAAGCCGTGAAGAGAAGTCAGAAGAGCGGAAAGCCGAAACCATCAAGGCTGCCCAAACAAATATCGACGATTTCTACGAAAATTACAATTCCAAGAAGGAGAAGGCTATCGCCCAAACGAGACGTGAAGCCGAGGAGTTTTTGGAAAGCCGGGAGGACACATCTGCTGGTGGCACGAGCTGGGAGCGTATTGCAAAGCTGGTTGACCTGAGCGGAAAGGGTGCTAAAGGTGGTGCGAACGGTACAGGCAAGGAGAAGTTCCGAGAGTTGTTGGTCAGCTTGAGAAAGGATGAGAAGGCTCCAGGCGCAACAGGATATTAGACGTTGACGAACTATGAGCCTTTGATGATGGTGGAATTTGTAAGATTGGGCCGGTTGTATTTCTCGTTTGGCCTGCCTGTTTCTGGCGGATATGGGGCAAATTGGGCGTTGAAAATACATGGCAGTAACCATGACACTTCTTTCATGTAAAGAAATTGATAAATCTTTTGATGACTTGTTTCCCGGATTTTGGCATCTATTTTGACATCGGGCTCATGGCTTCATGGTCATTATCTACAAGATCTTGCTTGCTAATTTGGAGCATAGCAATCATTCTGGATCGTCCGCATACTTCTCCGAGAGAGCCGCATGCTGGGCAGCTTTTTCTTGCTCCTCAAACTCCTTCAACGCCTTTTGACCTTCCTCTGTCGTTGCATCGATAATTTGCTCTTCAAGGGATAACATGCCACCCTACATGAGTTGTCAGAAATCAATTCCAGATATTTCGGGGTATCAGCTTACCTCTCCCAATTGGCCAACAATCTCCTCAGCTTCTTCAACACTCATCTTGCCCAAGACTTTGTTGACTTCATCTAAACTTCCACTCTCTAATGCTCTTTGCAATCCAGGAGGGAAAGAGTTGAACATTTCTCGGGCCTTAACCTCTTCCGGGTCATCGCTTGTCACTGGGGGTATCTTGATGTTGATTGTGGTGCCAGGGTCAACAGCGTGTAGTTGAATCTGCTCTACTCCCCCTGCACCCTCAGCTTCCTCCTGTGCTCTCTGCTTCTCGATTTCCTTCGCTCTCGACTTGATTCTTGCATACGTCGAGTTGACATCATCGAAGAAGACTTTCTGAGCCTGGTGTCCCGGAGTGGTGATGCGCTTGAAAAAGAGACCTACTCCATCCCGGCCTAGCGCTCTACAGTATTGGAGGAGTAAAGCCTGGTGCACACATTGTCTTGAAAAGTCGTCTGCTCCAGCAATTGACGAATTGAACGCTAATACCAAAAGTCCATCTGTCTCCTTCTCAGCAACTACCTCGGGGTGTTCAGAGATAAATTGCAAGCATGTTCTGTAGTCCCCAGTCTTGATCGTTGCAAATTTCTTGCCAATTTCTGAAGCTTCAACCTCGTCGTCGTCATCATCAGCCTCCTCTGGTTCATCAACATCGGCATCGGCACCAGAAGACTGTTGGCTATCTTGGTGTTTTAAAGGATTTTGATTTGCGAGAGCTTTTGGATTCAACACCTCCACTGCTTGAAAGGTTTCTTTCTTGGTTGATTTCTTCTTGGACTCCGAGGCCATCTTGTGGTCTGGCTTGGCGACGTAAGAACTGTCGAAACCCGTGTGGATGCTTTCACTTGTAATTTTTCGACCCTCCTCTCGCTCCAATTCATTCAATTCTGCTAAAAGCTGCTTTTGAAGACCTTGAATCTTTGCTTGGTGGGCCTTGACCTCTGCAACGTAAGCCTCAAAGCGGTTCTCCGGCTTATCTCCATCAACCTTTTCCTTGACTTGGTCTACCAATACTGCCATCATTTTTGAGTAGGTTGGAAGCTCTGTTTCTTGTGAATGAACGCCCGCAGGTCGAGGAGGTGGGGTATCATTCTCCGAGTCTCCAACAGACTCCATAATGGCTTGGAACATTATTTCATCTGGGCTGCGCTTCTCTGCTTCTGCGCTGTGCGACTCAAGGGCGGCGAGAAGGGAGTTGATGCGGTTAAGCAGGCCATCGTTGATGATCCGCTCGTACTTGAAGGTTTCGATTTTGTTCTTTCGCTCAAAGCGTTGCTGGTGTATTTGATTTTGCTTGGCCCGAATAAAGGATCGCTTGTCGACGTTGGGGTGGACCTCAATATCGCTGTCGTCCGAGAGCTCGAGGGCGTCCTAGAATAATGATATTCGTCAGCCTTGGGGTTCAGCCTGGTGGCTCGGAGGGAGTCAAAGATGTAAAGATTGACTAGAAGAAGGCTTCCTACATACCCATTTACTGTAATCGACAGGCATTGTGAATATTGCGCCTGTAAATGTTTTGTGGAAAGATGTTGTGTGACGAAAAGAAGCTGGAGCTTTGAAGCTCTTTCTCAAAGCATGGAATGTTCTACAAGGCTTGAGGGGACCGATTCACAACTGATGCCTTTACCCCACGTGCATAAGGTTATGCATAAGTTGTGCATTCGGAATAATCAGCGCAGCGATGACGGAAGCTAAACGGCGGCTTCGATACCGCATCAACCTCGTACATTTTCGCTCAACACTTCTCAAATTCATTAGCCCACGTCGCACGCTCAACGTGACCATGAGAGTTCGAAGAAGAGACACTCTCTTTATATACCGGTGATATCAGCGGTCCTGATACATTTACACCCTCGGTCTTGGCCGCAATGCGACGAGCAATCGTCCTTCGAGGACATGGATGGGAACTCTCGGTCAATGAAGTAGCCCCAAAAAGGCTCACGAGGAGCTGTCCCATAGCCTTGTCGACTCGATTACCAGGGCTCGTAGCATCACGGGTCACACGGAGACATAATTCTGGCTTCAATGCATCTCCAAAGTCATTGTCATCCCGGCTCAAGCTCCAGGAACCGCCACGTTCAATCAACCTCTTTGCCCATTCACGAAGCAGTCTTTCATCGCCATGGCGTCCCGCGATTTCGCAATTGCGTCCATTCAATAGCACCTCTCATCTGCGAGATGCGCCGAAGGATACGGATAGACAGGATCTGATAGAGAAAGAAAAGGCGAGGAAGAAGGAAGAGGAGGAGGATCAGGCCGATGAACACGGAGGCTTCGGAAGAAGCGAAAAGGCATCAAAAGCAGCCCAAGTCAATCTCAGCGCTCGCCTTTCGAGCCCAAAGGCGCAAGGAAACTCAGCAGGCTTTGGTGAGATATGGAGGCTGATCAAAATTGCAAGGCCAGAAGCCAAATGGTTGGGTTTGGCCTTTGCATTTTTGCTTATATCGTCTTCGATAACTATGTCAATACCTTTCTCAATTGGCAAAATCCTTGACCTTGCGACGAAGGATCCGGCTGAGGGTAACACGCTGTTCGGTCTCGAGATCGGCCAGTTCTATATTGCACTTGGAGCTGTTTTGACCATGGGAGCTGCTGCCAACTATGGACGTATTATCATCCTCCGCATTGTCGGCGAAAGAATAGTTGCCAGGCTTCGCTCCCAACTCTATCGACGCACTTACGTCCAGAACGCCGAGTTTTTCGATGCCAATCGTGTTGGGGACCTCATTTCACGCCTCAGTTCTGATACTGTTATCGTGGGAAAAAGTATTACGCAAAACTTATCTGATGGGCTTAGAGCTATTGTCAGTGGAGGTGCCGGATTTGCGGCTATGGCCTGGGTCAGTTTAAAATTGACGAGCATCCTGTGCCTGATGTTTCCTCCAGTGGCGATTGGTGCATTCTTTTATGGTCGAATGATCCGGAATCTCAGCCGAAAAATTCAACGGAATCTTGGTACTCTAACAAAGATTGCCGAGGAGAGACTTGGCAATGTTCGGACGAGTCAAGCATTCGCTGGTGAAACCCAGGAAGTTGGACGATATAACCATCAGATTAAAAAGATCTTCGCCCTAGGGAAGAGAGAGGCTATTCTTAGTGCTACATTCTTCAGTTCATCTGGATTTTTCGGAAACATGACCATCTTAGCCTTGTTGTACTCTGGTGGATCCATGGTCAAGAATGGAGTCATCAGTATTGGAGATTTGACATCGTTCCTGATGTACACTGCTTATGCAGGATCGAGTTTATTTGGCGTATCAAGCTTCTACTCAGAGCTCATGAAAGGAGTTGGAGCAGCAAGTCGGTTGTTTGAGTTGCAGGATCGCAAGCCTACCATCCCCGCCACGGTTGGGACGAAGGTTAAGTCTGCGCAAGGGCCGATCAAATTCTCTAACGTACATTTTGCCTACCCCACAAGGCCAGCAGTCACTATTTTCGACGGCCTCGATTTCGAAATCCCATCTGGCACCAACGTCGCTATTGTCGGGCCTAGTGGTGGAGGAAAATCGACTATTGGATCTCTGCTTCTGAGATTCTACAATCCTACTCAAGGAACTATTTCGATCAACGGCACAGACATCTCAACCATGAATGGGAAATCTCTTCGTCGTCGGATTGGGATGGTTGGTCAAGAGCCAGTTCTCATGTCTGGTTCAATCGCCGAGAACATCGCATACGGCAAGCCTCACGCCTCACGCGCAGAAATCATTGCTGCCGCCCGGAAAGCAAATTGCCAATTCATCAGTGACTTCCCTGATGGGCTTGATACTTCTGTTGGAGCACGTGGTGCTCAGCTCTCTGGCGGCCAGAAGCAAAGAATTGCAATCGCCCGAGCATTGCTCAAAAATCCAGACATCCTGATTCTTGACGAGGCAACCTCTGCATTAGACGCAGAATCCGAAACCCTGGTTAATTCCGCTTTAGCGGCGCTGCTGCGGGGCCAAAACACAACAATTTCCATCGCGCATCGATTATCTACGATCAAGAGATCAGATCATATTATTGTTCTTGGGAATGGCGGCAAGGTTGCCGAGACAGGCACATACACTGCTCTGTCGGCCGATCCTGAATCTGCGTTTTCAAAATTGATGGAATGGCAGATGAGTGGTGGTGATGCTGCAGACAAGAGAGCAATAGAGCCTGAAGGTCATCTAACTGAAACTGAAGAGATTGCCGATGACCTGGCACGGATGAACGAGGACAATACAGAGGATATCGATGAAGGGCTCAAGCAACACCGAGATGAAGAGACGAATACCGAAGCTGTCTTGGAAAAAGCTGGGAAGCAAGCAAAATAAATGGGGTTCGGTCGGGGCTTTAAATTATTGGATGATTGAGATGTGAGATATGGGATACATTTCATGCCATCACTAGGCTTTCATTTCTGTCTTTGGCGTATCATGCAGCATTGGGTTGGTGATGTCGGGTTTACTGGCTTCATAATATGCTGGGCTTTGGCATCTGTACTATACTCCACTCGATAGAGGTAGGTAATTAAACATTCGGTTACCGAAGTGTGTACTTAAGTGGTTGCATTTTGTCCCCCCTGCTACAGTGAGAGCTGGGTCACTGGTTTAGGTTACTTTGATACCATTAACAGAAATCAAGTTACTTATTTGTGGCTTGGTTTTTAAGGTCTCGCAAGACCCCACGAACTAGCAGACGTGTATAAATAGGTAAGCTCTCTCCCACCTTTCCGACTTCAATTATTTCTTGTCGGATTATTTTTTTCGACTTTGTAGTTCCCTCTCAATTTGCTGTAAAGCATGCCTTTCACTTTCTTCTATCGTATCTTCTATTTTATTGTCGATTTTTGTACTGATGATTTAGGTTGTGCCAGCGCTGAACATTCGTGGATGTCCTCGACGTTCCAGACTGGCCTGTTCGGGGTGAGGGGAGATAGGCTTGCAAAAGATGTCACTCTGGAATAAGTGGACCTTCACCTCTATGCGAGAGTAGAATGTAATTTATACTGGAATGTAAATCATTTCCCTTTTAGGGAGGCTGAATTTTGTATCGTTTACTGAAATACCTTAAGCTCGGGAACACCTCTGTTGAATCTTCCTTGGTACAACCACTGGTTTCACGATTCACGATGTCGCTTCTTACGATTCTATTCTGCATCACCCTGTTCTGCATTGGAGCACGAGCTGGTCAAGGCTTGGGCTACGGGGCTTCAAACTTATTAGCGCCAATTTCTTCGACTGCACAAGGTCGGCAAGGACAGGGACAGCAAGGAACGACGAGCTATTTTGCTACCATTTATGCGACCACCCTTGAAGCTGATGGTACGTGGATCCTCTTTGTGTCAAGTGAAGTGTTGATAGCTAATCTCTGGAAGTCTTTTCTGGCTCAATGTGGTGCTTCGATTTCGAGTTCATCTGCAGCGCTTTCGTCTTCTCTATCTACGCTAGCGACGCTTGTATCGAGCTCAAATTCCAGAATAATCTCTGCTTCAACACTGAGTCATGCCCTTTTCAAGAGAGCTTCCTCTTCATCTAGCTCCACCTCTACGGTCACGACAAGCAGCACATCTTCCACTAGCCCTGTCAGCACGTTGAGGATCAAGACATACGTAGACTCTTACTGGTATAGGGGCTGTTATACAGACTCTGGCGCTACCCACGCACTTTCCATCTTTGCCACTATAGATTCCGTTGGTATGACCTTAGAGGCTTGTGCTGTCTACTGTGCTGGTTACTATTTCTTCGGTACTGAGAATGGGAATGAATATTAGTATTGATCAACTCCTTTTAATATTAAAGACGGGAACTAACAATTGTAATAGGTTGGTGTGGAGATGGTAAGAGTAGGGGCCATTACTCTCCGCCCACCTTAAGCGAGAACACGTCGCGTCCCTTTTTTAAGACCAACTTTTATAAATTTATTAATTAATCAACCACTTTACCTCAAAACTATATAATCAAAGATGGACGACATAATATTATCAAGTCCTTGTATCCCGAAAGAAAACGAAGAATAGCCTACTCCTGCGCGTGCAATTATACGTGGAATGAGTAAGCTAGGCTATTCGCAGCGCGATATCGTCCTCAAGACCAGTGCCTCACGACGTACGATTAGAGATATCCTACACCAAGAACACTGCCAGAGAAGTCAAAAAGAGAAGGTTTATAAGCCGTATTTAATGTCTGGACGCGAAATCCGTCGCTGTATTCGTCATATCGCAAAAGACTGGTCGACGCGCAGGCTATCATTTTCACAGGTCAAAGCCCAGCTAGGAGTCGAAGCCTCTGTTCGAACTATCCGTCGAGAACTTCGCCGCGCAGGCTACCGCCGCTGCATCGCATGCCCTCGACCCTATATATCACGCTAGCAAGCTAAGAAGAGATTGGGATTTGCTTTGGACCACAGGTGGTGGGGGACATCAGACTATGCAGCGCACAGGGACGACGGTAAGCTCGGAGGCGACTAGCGAAAGGTTATTTGGTCAGACGAAGCTACATTTGAGGTTGGGAAGAGTGGAAGGATCTAGGTTACACGGAGGGTAGACGAAAAACGCTGTTCGAATTGTATACGGTCGATTTATAGGTCAGGGAGGTTTTCGGTCATGATTTAGGGGGCTATTGGATAGGATTATAAGTCGGAATTAGTCTTCATGGAGAAGCTTCCTGAGCGCAAGGGTGTTTGCTCTAAAGCATATCTCTAGCAAGTTCTAGAACCTGTGGTTTTCCCGCTGTTTGAAGAACTCGAGCTAGAGTATATCTTCATAGAGGATGGTTCTAAGGTCTATGCGGGGAGCTCCCGGCTTCCACGGCTAGAACACGGTATTCGCGGCTTTCACTGGCCACCTTCTTCTCCAGATTTGAACCCAATTGAGAAGGTATAGCGCTGAATGAAAGAAGAGCTAAAGAAATTGCCGTATGTGCCGAAAATTAGGGGGGATTTGTGTAGGGAGTTGCAAAAGCTTTGGGATCAGGTAGACCCACGTGACTTCCGGCATTATACGGAGCAATTGACCTGTAAAATTGAGGATGTAATTAAAGTACGTGGATTAGCTACTATTAATTAATTTATATCTTCAATTTAAAGTTAAAAGAGCTCAATTCTGAATTATCGTGATTTTTAGAAGTAAGGAGGTCTAATTTGATGTTCTCGCTTAGGTGGGCGGGGAGTAATGGCCACTACTCTTACAAATACAGCGTCGGCTACTACCCAAACCGATTGCTCTACTGTATGCGCAGGGAACCCCTACGAATACTGCGGTGGTCCTTTAGCATCGGAGCTATATGAGCTGACGGGTAATAATTTTGGGTTTAACGTTGGTAATTATGCCTACGTGGGTTATACGGATGCCGCAGCTCCCTTGCGCACTCTCAACGGGAGCTCCGTTGCTTACAATCTTATGGCCTACCAGTATTGCGAGACTTTCTGTGCTAAAACTGGTTTTTCGGACTTGAAGATACTAATGAATGTCAGTGAACACTTTACGATAACTTCGTTCCTTTCAATTTTTACTTCTCCTTGCTTTATTTTGGACTAAGAAGGGAATGCTAATAATCACATGAATAGGTTACTGCGGGAATTCTATCCAGTCAACTGGAGTGGTGGTTACCGAAAATAACTGTGCTCGAGCGTGCACCGGGAACTCATCAGCTCATTGTGGTGGTAATAATAAATTGGGGATGTTTATGCTCCTATCGGCGCTATATCCCGTGAATAATATCAGCAGCAGCACGGTTACAGCATTTACCACCACCAGTAGCAGTAGCATGGTTGCGACATCAACAAGCACTTCTGCCACTTCTGTTGTTGCTGCTACTTCGAGCACACTTTCATCGACGAGTAGTTCCATAGTTTCATCGACGAGCACTCCTAGCACACTTTTCTCGACAAGCACTTCGGTCTCTTATCTTGTCACTACCACTCCTAGCACAGTTTCGTCGACGAGCACATCGGTCTCTTCCTCGCAGAGCACGTCTTCCACTGTCCCCCCTCCTAGCAGCAGCATGGCTGCAGCAGTGAACATCACTTCTATTGTATCTTCTTTGCAAAGCAGTTATTCGCCGTCGGCGAATTCTTCCTCGGCGGTATCGAGCACGCAGGGCAGCCAAAACTCAACCTCAACTACAAGTTCCTTTTTCGCGGGATCTGCAGCTGCGAGTTTGCAAAGTAGCCAAGCCTTGGTCAACACTATGAGTTCGTCTTCCGCTATATCTGCAAGCAGAAATGGCTACCAAAGCTCGGGTAGCGCTAGTCTATCAACGGGACCTTCAGTTACAAGCCGTCGGTCTTCATCGACCGCAATGGCAATGACGAGCAGCACGTCATGGAGCAGAAAAGGTTCCGGAAACGCCCCTCAAACACCGCTGTGTCCCGTTTACTGCAGTTATTAAAGGGTGTATGATCGAAAGCAAAATAACTTTAGCTCCAAGTAACGAAAATTTTGAAGCTATTCCCAACCATACCTCTTCGATCTTCCCGTGACGTGACATCCTCCCTCTCGTCATCTGTCTTAAGCTCTATGCAAGAGTCGTTACGGAGTACAATTAACAATCTGTTCGGAACAGTAGCGTATTATTACTAGCTTCCAGGCTGAAGTTGTAGGACCGAAAGAGAAATATTTCGCTGTGGTTTGCAACGACAACCTCTCGTAAAAATTTGTACACTCAAATGTTGATCGGGAATGCTTGAAAAACACTTTGATGTATGTTTTGTGAAGTTAGCGGTTGGTGAAATCTTATGGTTTTAGTGCTGCGATGTGGAACAAAAGAGGTCGAACGAGAGGATCCGCCCAGTTTCCACGAAAAACAAATTCATTGGTCGGTATCGGTAGAGGGAACCAAACTATTCACGGCGGTTTCCCAGGAAGGTACTATTTCAGAAATTATACGCGAAACAAAAGCTTTTTATTAAGAACAGTGGCAGAATCGAATTCTACTTCAACACAACCTGTTAACCTTGATATTTCTCTTCCTCTGAGAACCAGAAAGAACCCTGGCATTGCCCAGCAATGGCCATGATCAACTTTTTAACTCCGCCGATTGGCACGACTCCTTCCCATATTCCTTCCCTTCTGAAGTCTGAGTTTCAAAGGTCTGCTACCAACGTCATTGACATAGGCAATCGAAGCGGTCCTTGAGGGGGTCCCTCCATGGAGGGGATCTGGAGATGACTCCCGATCATCGACAACACCCATCGAAACGGGACTTGGAGGACTATCTCCATGGAGTGGGTCCGGAGACGACTCGCGATCGACGACAGTTCCCATCGAAGCTGGAGCTGGAGAGCTCCTTCCATGTAGAGGGTTGGGAGATGACTCGCGGTCATTTATGTTGTCGTTTTCGGTATATGAAGTCGTCGCCTTTTTCTCAATCTTCTCGCAGCTAGGCGATTTAGCTATCTCCTTTTCATCGTCATCTATACCATTTGAGTCTGCTTGTAGGCGTTACTCGTCAGCTTAGGCATTGAATATTTTCAGACAGACCAATGAATTCGGAATTCTGAGGCGCGCCTTTGCATCTGCTTGACTTTTCCCTTGAGTCCATTTTATCATCGTAGGATCCACACACATCCCCTCCTCGAAGAGTATCGCAGCTGCTTTCCCCCTGCTTGAAATGAAACGTTTTGGCCCTTTTTTGTGCCCTTGGATCCATAGTTGAAAAAGAGGTCTGAGTAAGGAGAGTTTGAATATATCGTTTGAAAAGGCTATATTTTGCTTTTGGGTGTGCTAAGCAGCTAGCAGTAACAAGGTGGACTCCTTTGGCCTTTTATATGTTTCTCGGAAGCTGGCAAAACCCCTGGCCACTTCTGGAGTGGGGTTGTTTATTGTGCGGGCGGATAGTCGCTATTGGCGACGAATGAGGCTGCCACACAAACCAGACTTGGGTGCAGCACGGCAACGGAATGAGTCGCTACCTTTCAATCCATTCGACATCTGACTACGGGACCTCCAACAGAGGCTGGGGATAAAAGCCCCTTAGCCTATAACCTCAGTCTACATAAGTTGATCCGACACTTGTGGCTTAGATCAGGTTCTTCCCTCTTCTCTTCATCGCGAGATTCGCGCTACTCTTACCAATGATCAACCGGATTTCTCGGGACTCAGGTATACGAGTTTCATCGTTGGTCGCTTGCAGATGTTTTATTTTTCATTGAGAGCCAGGCTCTGCTCAGCCTGCTGCAGTTCTGAGGTGGGCGGTCACGGTGTGTGCATTGTCAAGTTTGGATCTGTGGAGGAATGGCTACCGCGCCTTCGTGTTACGCTTTGAACATTTGTGTACAGCTTAAATTCATAAATGAGGGTGTGAAGGCGTATGAACACTTTGAGTTTGTTGGCTGTGAGAGAATGATGATAGATAAACATAGTGCCGTTGGCTCCTTTAACGAAGCCTTAGTGTATGGGGAATTTAATGGCGTGGGGTGGAGGTAGTGGGATTGGTTGAGGCTATTGAGTAAACAAAGTAAGGGATTAAGGCTGAATATTATTAGTATATTACAAGAGAGCATGCTAGCCTATCGGTCTTATTGTCCGTTCTAATCTAGTGGTTTTGTTTAAGGCATAGCGGAAATAGAAAAACAGGTGTGTGGAGTTCAGCGAAGGCTTATAAGAAGTTCACGGCAGAGTGATCCTATGCGGCTGAATGATCATACCAATGTTTGTTCTCCGGCTACGATTTTATTGTTACGACTTACTTTTAGTTCTTAAGTTTCTTTAGATTATGCTCTAGCATTCTATATATCTTAATTCTTGGCCTTTTAGGTATTTAAAAAGTTTACACGGGACAGATCTAATCGCAGTCTTGGGGGTTTTCTCTCCTTTTTAACAGTTTAGACAATGCCTCAAATAATTTGTCGGTTTAAATTTTCTCTGTGGCTTTGATATTTGCTGCCATATATGCATATGTGAGCAGATGTGTACGAATCCAGCTGTTGACTATAATTTTTATCTCAGGTCCTTTATGCGTGGAAAAATGACGGTTTGTTTTACTCCCCTATGGGGTGCTCGCGATCGCAATGGCAGACCAATCAGTCCACTCTGGTTCAACAGCGAAATATCTTTCACATACATTAATTGGATCGGTTGTGGTGGTCTTGCCGTACTGACTCGACCTCGACGTTCAGGTGTTTGAGTTGATGTATATATGTTTGAGGGAATGGCATGCTATTGAGCGTAGCTGCACAAGTTCGAATAAGGTTGCAAGCGACGAAGCCCTATACTCAAGTCGGTACGGAGTACAGTCAACGATTAGACCGATTGGTTCGCAGTGGCGGCGTAATATTGCTAGTTTCCTTGCTAGCTCCAGGTTGAGGTTGCAAGGCTGAATGAGAGCTATGTTGCTGTGGTCTGGGCTTCAATTTGACACTTAACGATGGCTGGGACGCCGTCATGCAGGTGAGTGTTGCGTATGGATCTGGGGGCTTGATACCAAAGACGTATTTATATAGCTATCGCAACACCCGATATTGTGAGTCACTTGAGCGTATACAATCCTAGCCATTTTCACATAACGGGAAAGAGCGCAACATGGTTCGCTGAGAGAGTTTGTTCCAATTGTCGCCCTGTCAAAGCCCTGTCGCTCCCCAGCCCCGAATTAACTGCCAATGAGTCACTGATTGATTCAATGGTTCCAATTCTTCTGGAAGACAACAGAGCTCATGCAGCTCGAGTAAGATATCTCGGCGTTTCAGGGATTGAAATTCCTTCTCACCAAACCAACCTTGTGGTGTTTTGGGACATGACCGGCTCAATGACGCCGAGGCTCACCGAAGTCCATGGAGCTACATAACATCACACTGAATGAGTTTCAATCAGCTCCCACCATAATTGTAAATCTTTTCGTGAATACAATGCTCAATCATTTGCACCTTCTTACTTCGAAGGGAAACATCTAGCTTAGCAGCTGTGAAAGAAAACTCTTGCTGAGGGAGACCTCTTCTAATTCCTGACGTAATCATAGCCCAAAAATCAAGCTAGCATGATGTAAATCGTGTATGGCGGTAGGTTTAGTTGAAATGACGCAAAGAAACGAATGGTCCATCAGAAAATCATATATATGAGCACCACGCCAGACAAAAGGGGTTAAGGATCCGTACATAGCCAATAAAGCGAGTATTGCGGGGAATCTCCTTGAGATTCGCGCACTCAGATGAAACACTGAGTTGTCTCAGCGCGTCCCCTAACCAAGCGCATCTTTGAGAGAAGGGAAATGCGAGAGGTTGGGTTGATAAGTCCGAGGTTGAAACTACAGAGTAGGTGGTGGGGAGGTGGGGTAGTGATGTAAGCGAGGATCACGTGTGGAGGTAGGTCTACTTCTCAAGGTCAACAAAAACCGTGCCGCCTTTCTGCTGCGATGTTATAAATTGCAGTGACAACCTGCTCTACCTTGTGGGGATTTACAGAGCTCTTTTTGACGCGCGAAAGAGCAATTTCCACTCTACCCGAACAATTCTCGACCCGTTTCCAACTCCGTCACCATGTCAAGCGACTCAGCCCTCAGCGAATTCCACCTCTTCCCCGAGCTCCCGAGCGAACTTCGACTCAAGATCTGGAGTCATGTCATACACGCACCACGGATCATTAGCAAACAATGCAAGAAAGGGCGCTTGTTGTCGAGGCGTTTTGTTCAATCGTTCCATTCCGATGAACCGCCATGCGCTGCTCTTGTGGCGTGTCGCGAGTCGTGACATGAAGCTCTTTCGTTCTTCAACGCGTGTTTTATGACCGAACACGCGGAGAACTGTACATACGTCAACTTCACTAAGGATATTATCAGGCTTTCCGATAGCATTCTGCCATATTTGGGAAAGGCAGAGTTGGAGGGCATACAAAGCATGATCCTGGATACGAAAGACGTCGCATACCTCGGCCATTACCATATGGAAATATTGAAAAATATGAAGAATCTCAAAGAGGTGAAAATATTGGTTGAGGAGGGTGTAGTATACGGTTTTGCTCGTTCAAGTCGTTACTTTCAGTCCCTCACGCGGGACTTTGAGGACGCCCGCACAGCAGATCCAGGTTGGGAAGGCCCCAAGGTCAAAATCATCAGCGTGAAAACCGGAGAGCAGGTAGGCATGATTCCCAGCGGCGCGTTAATCCCGGGTTAGTCCGGCGAGTACTTACTACACTATTTCCGGATATCTTCAGAAATGTTCAGTCGAGCTAATGGGAATAGGGATGAACTGCCTCCGGTTCCAGAAACGCCATAGGCCATCTCCCTTGAGCAAATACTGCGCCGGGCAAGATGTTGATATAGGCTGGCGCCAATCTTTACCCTGCGCCTGAAGCACGAAGAGTTGAGCTCGTATACTAGATCTCCGAATTGTATTTATGTCTAAGACACTAGGCATCTCTGCAAGTGTAGCACAGTCTCTGGTTTGATATTGTTTTCTATTCCTTTGGACGCTCCCTTATCCCACCCAACCTTCCCTGGGCAATCGGGAGTTCGAGGAAACTCTGGGTCGAGTTGAGGCTAGATCAAGTCGCTTGGCTGGAGACCTGAGACTGGAAAATCGCTTAAAATGGTCTGGATGTCTGGAAACGAGTTCTCTTCTGCGCAACCAATTGTTATAAAAGGTTAAGTCATGGCAAAATTAATGCGCTATTACCTCCTACAATTTGTCACTCCGCAGCACCACTCCGTTTATCAACCTATCCGTGATTTGATGACGAATATGGTCGTGCTATTTCCCCCACCCTTGAGAACTGACATTGTCTATTGCTACACTTTGCCTTCCTTCTGGCAACTGCACCTCAATAATAATGTTTGCCTTCCTAACTTAACTCTAAGCCCAATGCCACCCTAGTTGGACGCGTAAGCCTCGCATTTCCGTATTCTAGGTGCATCACGCTTCTCAAGGCTTGGCACCGTTGTTCCTGCCACAATACGCTGTGTCACGAAGAGGAGCAATCAAAACACGCCGAAAAATCAAACAGAAAGCGTTTTAGTAAGTTTACCTAAAATGTTGTCCCCTCCGTATTCAATATAAAGTCCTATGTTGGTGCTCGGTTTCAGAGTGCTGCGGTTAGGCTAATAAGACTGATATCGTAGGCCACGCCTAATCAAAAGAAGCCATCCACCAAACTGCCGGGTCCTTCAAAGTTCAAACATGAGGAGGCCTCCCTCTCTACGGAGGTACAGCGGGTAAAGGAAGTAATAGCACTAGCAGGGATGTCAACTTTTCTCCCTTGCATCACAACCACAAAGCACTGTGAAATAGCGAAAAAAAATACAAGTGTATAGCACTCTTTCTAAGAACGATTTTAGTCTTGAAAAAAAGGATTTTGGTTAGGTATAGCGAAAGTTATGAAATGTTGAAATCGAGCGTGGCGTTCATACCCCTGTCTACTCTTACCTTCTTTTACCGCTGTACCTTCGTATGAGGAGGCCTCCCTTTCTATGAGGCTGTGTGGAGCGCTGGAGATCCCTCATTCAGATCGTTTGTCCCAAAACGGGAGGCGACGGCGCCCATTTTGCCTTGCAGATGCATTACTGTAGGCAGCCATTTCATTTTTCTGAGCCTCGGAGCCTCTCGTTCGATCTCCTGATCTTCACCAAAAACTTGCCAACGCGTTCAACACCAGCATTGTGAACTTCGCTCAATTGCCGCGATACTCCAGATTATCTCGTGTTCTTAGGCCTGCAAGTGCAGAAGATCGTGGTGATCTTGCTGCCTGATTGGCCACCATCAAATCCTTCGTCTCGCTTCGCGCCGCTAGGCCGCAGCACGCATATTTCCGACCCAACCTCCCTATTACCACCAAAGCTAACAAGGCATACAGTGTTTCATTCTGTTACTATAACATATTTCCCTTATGTCTCAACGGCGAATCTGGAGTCTTCTACACTTTTGCACATTGAGCATGACCTATCCATTATAATTTTTTATTTTGTCGTGCTGATTCACGATGACTTCCTCTAATCAGCGGCCGCAAATGCAGAGAATCTATCGCCAGACAGTCACTCTCATTTACAAGAACTTCCTCATATTCTACAAAGCTCCTATAGCTACGACGCTGAGAGCTCTCATATTTCCCATCGCCGTCACACTTGTCTTCTCCCTACTGAAAAGCCTTCAGAGTACGTCTGAATACTACGATGAGGGGAACGATTTCGCAATCGCCCCATCGGCATCCCCAATCAAAAGCCTGGCAGATGCCATGACCTCTGCCTCATCCGAAAAAATTGTTTTTGTACGGAATGGAATCCCAGTAGATACTTTTGATCCAATCGTCAACGGAATTCTTCAAGAGCCAAGGATGAGTGCAATGCAAACTTATTCCGTGGACGATCCAAACGACCTTTTCGATCTTTGTCAACAAACTATAGATGGCATAAGCGACTGCTTTGCTGCAGTGGTATTCCAAGTTTCCAATGAAACGACCGTCCAATACATCATCGCTCTTGACAAGAATGAGCTCACTTATGGGCAGGGCAACTATCGCACTGGCGACACGAAATACGCCAATGTCATTGCTCCTATTCAATACACTGTCAATTCGCATGTGGGCGGGTTCTCTACTGCCCCGAAGCCGTCAACCCAATCTTATGGAGGATATGATGACGAAATAGCCAGTCAGCCGCCTCCTGTACATGCAGAATTTTGGTACGGTCCTGATCTCGTTTAGATCTTCAAAATTTATCACAAATATACTCCGAGCATCTGTCAAAAAACTTGAGAATTAAGCTAATGCGGATATACATAGGCTCCAAACGGTAGGCCTTTTCGTTGGCCCTGTTTTTATTCTGATACTCATTGGAGTCGTTTACCACCTTGCAACATTTGTCGCCCTTGAGAGAGAAACATCCATTGCAGAGTTGATGGCTGCTCAAAAAGTCTCGATAACACCTCGGATTTTATCCACGTTTATATCCTTCTTCGCATTATACTTTCCAGGCTTTCTAATCAGCTCGATTCTTCTCACCCAAATCTTGTTCACGAGGACTTCTACCATTCTCATGATCTTCCTTACACTTCTTGCCGGTGCTTCTCTCATCGCTTGGTCGCACTTTCTCGCATCGTTTTTCGGAAAGGCACAACTTGCAGGACTCTACTGTTCAACCTTTGTGTTTGCCAAGTCCTTGGTCACTTTGGCCGCATCTCTCACAAACGCTAACGTGCAACCACGGGTTACTGCCTTGGCTGCGATATTTCCACCTATGGCTTGGGCTACCTTGATTGGTGATGTCGCAACAAGAGAATATTATCTCAGAGGCTTCTCTCTGGCACCCAATAGCACGAACTATATTATGATTGATGGCGAGGAGGTCAAATACCAGTTCATGAATGGATACTTATATGTCATCTTTTTCATTTTGCAGATAATCGTCTTCTCTCTGGCCACTTATGCCGTTGAGAACTGGCTTTGGGGAGTAGAGAGAAAATTCGATACCATCGATGCAAGTAGCGACGTTGCAGTTCGATGCACAGCTCTTTCCAAAACATATTACGGCAAACGACGGTGGTATTTCCCATTCTTCAGAAAAGGCGGTCCCGTTTTGGCTGTCAACAGTCTCAATCTGGAAGTCAAAAAGGGTTCAGTCACATTTCTACTTGGACCCAATGGTGGTGGCAAGACGACAACTCTAAAGTGCGTAGCTGGAATGCAATCAATGGATGCAGGATCTCGACTTGAGCTCAATGAGGGCGGTCTTATCTTTGGAATTTGTCCGCAGAGCAACGTGAGTGTCTTGTTCGTTCCTAAAGACAAACGCTAATTTTGTAGGTGTTTTGGGCGAATCTTACGGTGCAAGAGCATGTCAAAATCTGGAGGAAACTTAAAACAGCGGCATTTGAAGATCTGAGTATTGACGATGACGATGTGATAGCAGAATGCGATCTTCTAGAGAAAACCGATGCCTGTGCCAAAAACCTTAGTGGTGGCCAGATGAGAAAGCTACAACTAGCTATTTCTTTCGTTGGAGGATCGAAAGTATGTTGCATTGATGAAGCTTCAAGTGGATTAGATCCCTTGTCGCGTCGCAATATATGGAATATCATTCAGAAAGGTCACGCTCGCCGAACAATTCTTGTCACGACTCATTTCTTAGATGAGGTATGTTACATCACTTTGCTTAAGCTTCAACTGCTAATCAGTGATAGGCTGATGTCTTGGCTGACCATATTGCCATTGTATACAAAGGCAAATTAGTCTGTGAAGGGCCGGGCACTTCACTTAAAGCTCGTTTTGGAGAGGATTATCTCATCCGCAGCAACGATGAATCTGATGCAGATAACCTCGTTTGGCGAGCCACAAACTCAGCAGAAGCAACAAAGAAGGTGCTGGAACTCGAGGCAATTTCAGAAGATAACACATTTGACGTTACATTCCCGACTCTCGAGCAAGTCTTCCTGCGGGTGACTTCTGAGTCCAATACGGCTATTCGCGAGAACGGCGGTGATGGCATAGTTGGAGAGGAGGATAACTCAGCGACGATCGATGAAAAGATTTTGGACATAGAGCAAGACAATGTATCGGACATTGATCTAGATGTGGGTCATTCGATTGGACTTGCACGGCAAATATTGGCTCTCTTCCAAAAGAGATACGTACTTCTTACGCAGAAGGCTGGTTGGATTTCCTACGGAATAAATCTCATCATTCCGATCATCATCGCCGCAGCCATTTCTAAGTTTATACCTGGATTCGGAGCCCTCCAGACATGCCAGACCAACAATCTTATACTTCGCAATGCATCGTCGCCAGATCGTCAATACCCATACCAAACACTTTATCCATTGTTTGGAGCCGAACCTGGAAACATCATTTCACACGATAATTTCCCCTCTACTCTTCTTGGTCCTACGTCACAATTCTCGAATGCTGCCCAGAATGCGATATATGCATCCTCGATTGGGCCATTTTTCGAAACTTACTCATATAAATCTACCAGCACTAACACGTCGCTTATTGACTCAATCCTCAACACCCGGGCTTTTGTTGACACATCAGACCAAATCACCGCCCAAATTGCGAACCTTTCTCACAGTAGCTCTTTGAATTGGGCAATTTTTTCTCCCACCCCAGAAACCTCTGTTTTCTATTATGATGCAGAAGAAGAACCGTTTGTTGTGAGTCAGGATCTTATTGGATTTGATCTCCTCACGAATCGAATTGCCAACGCTACAACCACGACTGGGACAGCCAAAAACACCGTGACGTCGCTTAGATTGATGCGCAGTGCAGTTAGCACAGATAAAATGTATTCCTTGCCTATATCAGCATTGGTTGTCCTCGGTTTCATAGCTGCCGCTAGCGTAGCGGTTATTTACCCAACCTTCGAAAAAGTCAACAATGTTCGAGCTCTTCAGTATTGCAATGGGGTATCACCATTTGCGCTTTGGGCTGGGTACCTTCTTTTTGACTTGCAGTTCATCCTTATACAATCAATCGTCGTCTGGGCTTGTCTCTTCGCTGGAGCGGCAGCAACGTTTTGGTATGAGCCAAACTATATTCTTGGAGCTTTCATTCTCTTCGGCATTGCTACGTATCTGGGCACATATTTGATGTCCCTTTACTTCAGGAAGGCCGCCTATGCAATCGCTGCCGGAGTTCACGTCTTGCTATTTGTGCTATATATCGTCGCTTACGTCGTCAACCAGTCAGTTGGCAGCGCGCAAAGTATACACGAAACTTACAACACACTACAATATGTCTTCGGCCTTTCATCACCTGCGGCAAATATCCTCCGAGCTTTCTGGGTCGCAGGGAACAATTACGATGTTCTTTGTGGCAAATATGGCGTCGCTGACACGTCCAACCCTTTCGCATATGTCAGATACGGGAGCGTCTACACCAATCTCATAATTCAAATTGTATTTCTGGTCACGATTCTTGTGATATACGAGTATGGCAGCGCGGACTGGGTTAGGAGAAACATTACAAATCGTGCTGTTCCTGCACGTCTTCATTATACTGTTGAGTCCGGAAATCCGATTGAAATGGCAGAGAAGAATGCTACTGCTACATCCACGGGAGATAGATCTCAAGTTCTGAATGTCTCTAAGGTCAGTAAGTTCTTCGGCAAACTGTTTGCGGTAGAAAACGTCTCATTTGATATTGCGGCAAATGAAATTCTTGCCCTCCTTGGCGGTAATGGCGCTGGCAAGACAACTGTCATCAACATGATCCGAGGCGAACTAAAGCCCAACTTTGGAACCATCCAACTCGATGGTATTTCAGTGCAGAAGGAGCCTCACAAAGCAAGACTTCAGATGGGAGTCTGTCCCCAAGACGACGCAATCGACAACCTCACCGTTCGACAAACACTCAATTTCTACGCCACTGTTAAAGGTCTTAAAAACGTATCCGGGAACGTCGATAAAGTAATCAGAGCTCTCAACATATCTATCTACCAAGATCTCCCCGTGAAAGCACTTAGCGGTGGCACACGACGAAAACTTTCTGTGGCTATTGCACTTCTCGGTTAGTCCCCTTTACCCCTTATTCCCACCTTATCAAACTAATCATAATCTTTTCAAAGGCAACCCCCGCGTTCTTCTCCTCGATGAACCCTCAACAGGCCAAGACGCAGGCGCAAAACGCATTCTCTGGAAAGCCCTCCGCGACGTCTCCGCCAACCGCGCCATCCTCCTCACAACCCACAGCATGGAAGAAGCCGAAGCCCTCGCCACAAACGTCGCCATCATGGGAACCAAGATGCTCGCCAAAGGCACGCTCTCTTCTCTCCAGGCATCTTATGGTGGCGCATACAGTATTCGAGCTGTGCGCGCTGAAGGAACGACGGCGGTGCAGGTGGAGGAAATGATTAGGTTGGGGTTTGGGGAGGGGGTGAGGAATTATGTGGATGGGCATGGGCAGGTTAGTTTTAATTTGCCGCATGAAAAGGAGAAGTTGGGAGGGATTATGA
>JAAMPI010000419.1:0-38481 GCA_013054445.1 Cudoniella acicularis
AGTAAGAGAAACCCTACCCAACCGCGGGTACTACCCAACCGCGGGTGGGTAGTACCCGTGGTGGGTAGCCCGCGGGTAATGGGTACTACCCACTACCTATCACGCAGCCTAGACATCAGTGGTAGCTTTTGGTGCGAATCTGATGTACTCATAGTAGTCCCAGCCTTCAAATGGACTCGCGTCATCTCTCATAGGCCAGACTCGATCCTTGTGAAAGAATGTGCTTATAAAGTCAGCTAGGCCACGAACGTGAAAGAATGAGGAGGAGGTGCTCACGGGTTGGGTGTGTCGAACTTCCCTCTCGATGCGCTATACGGCAAAAGAATGCCGTCCTCGCGAAACGTCACCGTTGCTACTCGGATCGGAGGAGGCTGATTGCATAACGCACGATGTAAATAATCGACCCTCTCCGGAGCTAACATGACGCGGCGCCGAATTGCCTGCGCATCCTCCTGCGTCATATCCTGTGGAACATTGAAATAGTCCTTCAACTCGTCCCAGTGGTGCTTCTTTAGCACTAATCGCAGAGATCTCTTTCCGAAAGGAAAGGTCTTTGCTTGGAGGGAAGTCGATGGCTTACCCTTAATCTTCTCGCAAACTTCAATAATGTGTCCTAGCACCACGTGGCGAAGAGTGTCTATCATGGCATGTTCTAGTAGCGCTGAATACCATACGTGTATCATTGTCGTGACTGCTTCTTCGGGTTCAAGGCTCAATGCGATGAATAGTAGAATGGCATTGCGCGCAACGACAATGAAATTGATATCGTTGATGACAAGCGTGCATCGGCCATCATATCCATCTGAAAGACCTTCTATGATAGATTTAACGACGTTTCGGATATCTCCTGATGCAGCGAAGAGTAAATTCATATCGCGATGAATATCGCAGACACCCTCGCCCTCTTCTATGTTTAGTATATTCACGGCCGGCATGTTTCCCCAAAGATATTGATTCACGCCAAAATCTGATGAGAGTCCGCTGTCAGAGACCCAGCTGGGAAGACGGCCTGGCTTGATCCAGCCTGGGACGTATTCGCTCTTGATAAGGTCGGACTTGCACATCTTCTTGTGGTGGGGCCAGTTCGTGATCTGACATTCTTTAGAGCAATACTTAGATACGTCAGGCTTATTTATACACGTTGTGGGTAGTTTTTGCGGTGTTCTGAGACCTAGCAAACGCGAAACGTCAAGTAAGTAACATACCTGAACTAATTTGCAGGAGCGGCAGACCAGGTTGGCTGTATTTTGGCATGGCGACTCCTTGCCATCAGCATTTTGTTCAGTGTTTGCGCAGAGGGCGGGATTCAGGAAGGTCGCATTGTCAGGCTGGACCGACGGCACGGGGCCCATGTTGAGGCTTGCGAAGGTCGTAGCTGTCAAATTGTTGGAGCAGCAGTAGAGAGCCTTGAACGAAGGTTATTCGTTCTATATTATACTGTCGAAGAATTTGAAGACGACGTTGGTAGATAAGTCACGGAAGAGCTCGTATAACATTCTCAACGAAGTGGACGGAAACAGGCGATGCAAGCCACACAAGGCAAAGCCACAAGCTTATATTACTAAACAGAACGGATTAATTTTCGGAACAACGAAAGGCCGAAAGCACCGTGCTCTTTTCTCTTCGAAGGCAAATCGCAAACAAAATCCGGAACAGACCCTGTATCTGCCAAAACATTGCATGCTAGAACCCCAAGCACACTGCTAAGCGGGGGCTAGGCCGGCTCGTACCATGCCTACTACCATCAAGTTAGATCACCGGAAACCCATTACATTCGAGTCGGCGCTGAAGAAAGACGCAAATATTATCAGCCAAGCAGCATACTTGGAGGCAGCGACGGAGCTCTATCGGTCACTCTGGGACCAGAGACAAACTATTCAAGCACTTGTTAGGCACCACTTGAGGCTCAGCAATCGAGACACCTGTATTGTCAATCCAAAGGCTCAATGGATTCGTGGCAGCTTTAATGTCTGCATACCTATCGAGGTACGATCGACCCGCTACCACAAGAAGGTCATCTTTCGTTGTCCTATGCCGCACAAGCTTGCTGAAGTCAAGTACCCCGGCACAGTAGATGAGAAGCTGAGCTCTGAGGTGGGAACGTATGCCTGGATACAACATCAATGCCCCGATATCCGCATTCCACACTTATACGGCTTCGGCTTCTCTGACCATCGCCATGTAAGTTACTATACCTACTACCTGACAGCTTCCATGCTAACTATGCTACTGGTGTACAGTTCGTCCATGAGCAACAAAGACCTTTCTACATCCGCCTTTGGCGCATGTTTCAGCGCCGTCTCCGCAATCTTCTTCGATGCCATACTCTCTCGCCCTATACCCCCCACCCAACGAGCCAACGACTTTCTGCCGCATATATGATACTTGAATATATTAGTCCTGATACGGGCCAGATGCTCTCCAGTACCTGGGAGAAGCACCGGAATGACCAATTCCGCAAGCAGAAGCTCTTTCGAGGCATGGCTCGCTTGATGCTTTCCTTGGCCAATATCCCTCAGCCTCGAATTGGGTCATTCCAGTTCCATGCTAACGGAACGATAACGTTGACAAACCGACCCCTGCCTTGCTCTGTTATTATCTTAGAAAATGAGGGTGCGCTGAGAACGACACAGAGGAACGAAACGTATACGTGTATTGAGCCGTTCGTTGCAGATATGCTTACACTTTATGAGAACAACTTTCTTAGTAATCCAAACGCAGTTTATGATGATGAGGACTGCCGTGGTCAAATGGCAGCTGGGGCGTTGCTTAGGATGCTGTCGCATCATTACGTCGAGCGGAAACGCCGCAACGGACCCTTCTATCTCCAGTTTACCGACCTCCATGCAAGCAATATCTTTGTCGACGAACAGTGGAACATTACTTGTTTAATCGACCTTGAGTGGGTCTGTGCTTTACCTGCAGAGATGCTTGCTGTACCTTACTGGCTTACAGGACATGGTATCGATGAGATAGTGGACGATAACCTTCGTGAATTCAACGAGGTTCGACAGGAATTTATGGATTTATTTGAGAAAGAAGAAGTTAACATGGCCTCGAAGCAAAAGCCTGTACTGTCGAGTATAATGTACGAAAGTTGGAAGTCCGATGGAGTATGGTTTTGGCATTGTCTTACATCTACAAATGCCATGATTTCTCTCGTAGGAGACCATATCTGTCCTAGATTTTCTCGGCTGTCTTCTAAGGCTGAAGAAATTTTCTCTCATTATTGGTGTCAAGATTCTACTAAGGTTGTTAAGAGAAAAGTCACTGATTATGAAGGGTATATGAAGGAATTAAAAGACCTATTTAGCAAACAAGCCGAGAACCATAGTAGCTAGAGTCGAGAATCAACTTTGGGCTACTTTCCCTGTTCTTCTTTCCTCGCCTCCTTCGCTTTCGCCTCCTGTTCCGCCTTCTCTTTCGCCTTCTCCTCCTCCTTCCTCTTCTTTCTCTCCTCCCTATCCCTCTTGGCACTTTTGCCAGATGACTCTACCATTTCGAAATTGGTAGTCAACTTCTAAAAAGTAGTCAGGAGCGAGCATTATTAGATGCTTGGTTGCTTTGCTGGATACGTACGTTCAATTCTTCCTCCTCCCCTGAAGTGTGACTCCATCTGGTTCCGTCACCGGCCATAATTGAATTTGTTTATCGCAGCCGTTTGATACAGTACTATAAGGTCGCGGGTCTGATAATAGCAGAAAGGAAGACAAGGAGGTTGATGACAAGATATCGCGGAGCACATTTATTGTGATGTGGCGATGGCTTTTAGCCTTCAATCATGCACGTGATCGGATTCCAAGCAACAGCCCGTCAGCCCTAAAGCTTACCATTCACGAAGCATCCGCAGCCTCGCTACCCTCGAAAACATGTCAGCCAACTGTGCTACGTTCTGAACAATCGGTTTCTGCCATCACCTATCACCAGACAATCGCTAGTTGCTAATCCAACAACACTGAACTATGACTTCTGAATCCCGCAACAGCCACGAAGACTGTGCTGTTCCTCCAAATGACAGCTTTCAGACGCAAGCACCACCTTCCAAATTCGCAGTGGTCAAGGTTTACGATCCTAAAGGAGAGCTGACACTATATCGACTCTCTTCCTCCACCCTTTTTACATGTAGTCGCTACAACAAAGAGAAGACAGCGAAGCTTGTGGCTACTTACTACAACCAATGGAACGACCTTCGCTGCAACGCTTGCTATAGCCAGCTTCTCTCAAAAGCATGAGAGCCGAACTCCTGGGCAGGATCGGCAGGTGTGAGGAAGAATGGGGCATATACTGAGATAGAGATCACTAGTTTAGAGGCTCAAATGAGTTTGAATGAATGAAAGGCGAGAAAAAGCTCTCTATAACGACACGGTCGTAGTTTCGGGATAGTCGGGTCTATTAGTGTTCAGGAGGGCATGTAACATAACTGAATCAGCGAGATTATAGAGGGAATTATTGTCACTTCATCTGCCTTACTAACACTAGTCGGTTTTTCTTGTCAACTGGCGGGAGGTAGAACACGCCTCGAGACGCAGCTGCGAACTGGTGTCAAAGATTTGAGTTAAGAGTCTGGCCTCGATATAAAGACTGCCTGCTAATAATTTACAGGCGAACCATAACTCCATCTTCTTCTATTGCGCCGAGAATGCTATGAATATTAATTGTATCCGATTTCCTGCCTCCTAAAACCAAATCCGAACTAAAGGAAATGAGAAACGATTCTCTATTCTTTCGTGTAATAGTCTTATATTATCCGCGCAACTGGTGCCCTCTATGGCACTGGTATATCGGTCATCCGCGCTACTTCTGGCTCTGGCTCCTCTGCCTCTTGCACAACACTCTTGCGCTTCCGACTACGTTTTCCCCTGCCGTTTATGACCTCTTTCGCAGCACACGCCACTTCTGGCTCTGGCTCTGGCTCTGGCTCATCTGCCTCTGACTCCTCGGCCTCTACCGCAGTACTCTTACGCTTCCGACCACGTTTCCCCTTACCCTTGATGACCTCCTTCGCAGCACGCGCGGCTCGTGCTACCTCGATGTCCTTAAAGCTTATTACCTTCGCCTTCCCTAGCACGATTGACCTGGTTGATCGGCGAACTTTAGCTTCGTTGTTCATTCTGGTCAACATCTGATTTTGATCATGGAGGAGGGCACGTTCGGCAAAGGATATCTGGGCGGCATTGGCAAGCTTCTGCACATGCCTCTCTATGCGCTGTATACTCGTCTCATTAAGCGTATGAGCATCCTGTTTGATCAGATTATGTAGCGACGCAAGACCCTCTGCTGACACTGGCGTCACAGGCGTTTGTGGTAATCTTACTTCGTCTTGATGACAAGCACCCACCTTTATCTCATCGGCCCTCGGAACAGTTGATTAAGCGGGAGGCTTCGGTGTCATCCTGAGGACTCTGTCTGGGTTGAACGGAAACAAACCACAGGCCGCCCATCCGGCCGTGATATTTCTCTTCGTGAACGCCTTTTCCCTTACAGGGCTATACAGAGAGGTGAAATGTTGCTTGCCGACTGTATTTGCACCTCCTCGAAACAGCCTATCAGCCTCGTCGCGGTAGGCTTCCTTCAAGGATACAAATACTCCGACGTCATAGGGCTGTAGCTTGTGGGAGGTATGAGAGGGGAGGCGACATAGGATAATGTTATTTTCGAAACAAAACTCTAAGGCTTCGAGGGTCTCGTACGTCCTAAAGCCGTCACATATTAGTACCCGTGGTTTCTGGTTAGCCTGTCCTTTAGTTTAGGGATCAAACACACGCTTGAGCCACTCCAAGCTGATCTTGGAGTCAGTATATCCGGATTCGGAGCATGTATAGTGCCATCCGGGGGTAGGGAACGTGGTCTAGTTGCTTCGATGAGTAGTAGCTGGCCAGATAATCATAGGTAACAAAGCCCTACCGTTCGCACTTATACACTCGATGGCAGTTACCATCGTCCGCTTGACGGCTACACCTCTATAGCCTCGCGGATCGTCCTTACTTATAAGGACTTAGACAGAGCCGAGCATACACAACATGACTCCCGTCTCGTCCATGTTATAGACATTCTCTAGCAGAATAGCCGGATCTTGTAATACCCTTCCGATCACCTTAAACTAGTATATTATCTTATTATAGATGTTATTCTCGTGGCGTTGCCAGTCTATCGCCCTCACTCTTCGTGATTTGAGTGCTAGATGACGCTTTTAGAAGCCCTGAGCCTAGTTCTTGCCCGGAGGATTGATCGCTCTATTCGTCGTAGAACGCTAGCGGGCGATACTAAAGGCGAGTGACGGGAGGAACTTGATTCGTATAGGATTTCCGAAGTCAGACATTAGTTTCAAGAATGATTCGAGGGCTTTCTCTTCTAACGCAGTGAGATACTATTGGCTCTCGGCCTTCTGTTCTTTTAAGCATCGCCTATGCGCACGATGATAAAGGGTAGACGGAGGGACTCTACTACGTTTTGATTTGGCATCGTATGTTTAAGGCTCTCCCGGCAGGGAGGCCTCTGCCAGGGCTTTACTAGCGCGGTCGCTTATAAAGTATTACCTTATTACGGACATAGAGATAGAACGATTGAGTGGCAGCTCCGTACGGAAGCAGACACGTACGTGGCTGCTTATAGAACCTTCTAGAAGAACGCTATAGTTTACGTGAGTTTCGTATAATATATAATATAATACGGTTAAGTTAGCGTAACTATAAATATGATATTATATAAGCACCTCCTTCGCTTATTAAGATGCTTGGCGTATTATATACCTCTTCCTACTTTGTCCGGATAAATCCGGCACGTAGGTTTCTTTATACTCTATGTCTTTAAAGCTTAGAGCTATATTATTTCTTAATAGGAGCTTCGTGCTACGGTCCCGAAATTTGAAGACAGGCCAATAGTTATAATAGAGCAGGGGGGAACAGCCGAAAGGGCTTTTAACGCCGTCGACGGGACAATCGATAATATGACTACAACCGTAGTATTTTCTTACTATAAACCGAATCCTTATAGAGAAATAGCTAAAGAACAATAGCAAACTGATTATAACTTTATATATTTATATAGTAGAGATTTGAGACCCCTAAACCATGAAGTCGTTTCGGCACGTAGGGTTTTTCGCTACGCAGGGATAGACGTTAGTTAGTTTCCTATTATTCTTTGGCTATTTCTCTATAAAGGCCCGACTTCTAGCTAGAAAATACTTTAATTTGGCCATGCTGTCGATCAACGTACTAATGGCGTCATAAACTGTTATAGCTATTACCCCTTATTCTATTATAAATTTTGACCTATCTACGAATTTCGGCGCTATTATATAGAGCTTTTATTAAGTCTAGATATGACCCTAAGGATTAAAGACACAAAGTATAAGGAAACCTCCCTGCCGGATTTATCCGGACAAAGGTAAGAGAGGTATACAAAATGCCAAGCATTTAAGCGAGGGAAGATTTATCGCTATATTATATTCACGCTATACCAGTCGTATTTTATTATATAATATATATATGTCACGTGAAAGTGTGGCACAATATAGCGTTCTTCTAGAAGGTTCTACAAGCCACGCGTCCTATACTGTCTTACGTGCCAATCCGCTACTCAGTTGTTCTAATCCTATCCTATCTCTATATAAGGTACGGAGGTAATGCCTTATAAGCGACCGCGCTAGTAGAGCCCTTATAGAGGCCTCCCTGCCAGGAGAGCCTCGAACATACGATGCTATATCGAAACGCACTAGAGTCCCTACGGCTACCCTATATCATCGTGATCATAGGAGGCCCTCGAAAGAAAAGAAGGCCTAAGGCTAACAATATCTCTCTCCGCCGGAGGAGAAAGCTCTCGGAAAGTATGCGAAACTAATAGCTGACCTCGGGACTCCTATACGAATCAAGTATCTAGCTTCCCTCGCCTTTTATATCGCCCGCCGACGTACTATAATAAAACAAGCGACTGATCCTCCGGGCAAGAACTAGGCTCGGGGCTTCTAAAAGCGTTATCTAGAACTTAGATCACGACGAGTGAGGGCAATAGCCTAGGAACGCCACGAGAATAGTATATATAATAAGATAACACATTAGTTTAAGGTGATCGGAAAGGTACTAGAAGATCCGGCTATCCTCCTAGAGAACGTTTATAATATAGACGAGACAGGAGTCATGTTGTCTATACTTGGCTTAGTCAAGGTCCTTTTAGGTAAGGACGATCCGCGAGACTATAGAGGCGCGGTTGTCAAACGCACGACGGTTACTACTATCGAGTATATTAGTACAAACGATAGGTTCTTGTTACCTATAATTATTTGGCTAGCCACGACCTATCGAAGTAATTAGACCATATTCCTTACTCCTAGATAGCACTACGCACTCTCTGACTCTAGGTACTCTGACTCTAAGATCAGCCTAGAGTGGCTCAAGCGCGTGTTTGATCCTTAAACTAGAGAACAGGCTGATAAAAAGCCGCGGGTATTAATCTCTAACGGCCTCGGGGCACACGAGTCCCTCGAAGCCTAAGAGTTTTGTTTCGAAAACAATATTCTTTTATATCGTCTCCCCTCTTATTACTCGCACAAGCTTTAGCCTTACGATGTCACCGTGTTTCCCCGCTTAAAAGACGAATACCGCGACGAAGCTAAAAGACTGTTCTAAAGAGGTATAAACACAGTTAGCAAGTAACATTTCACTTCTCTATATAGCCATACAAGAGAAAAGGCGTTCACGAAGAGAAACATCACGGCCGGGTAGGCGGCCTATGGTTTATTTCCGTTTAACCCAGACAGAGTCCTTAGGGTAACACCGAAGCCGCCTGCTCAATCAACTGATCTAAGAGCTGATAAGGTAGAGTCGTGTCGTCAAGACGACGCACTACCAGTACGTCAAGACGACGTGCCACTAACGCCTATGACGCTAGTGTCAGCAGAGGGTCTCGTGTCGCTATAGAATCTGATCAGACAGGATGCTCATATACTGAATGAGGCGAGCATATAGCGCTTAGAGAGGCATGTGCAGAAGCTTGCCCATGCCGCCCAGGCATCCTTTAACAAACGTGTCTCCGTCGATGCCGAATATGCCCCCCTCTATAATCAAAACCAGATATTAACCAGATTGAACAACGAAGTTAAACTCTACCGATCAACTCGGTCGATCGTAGTAGGGAAGGCGAAGGTGATGAGCTTTGAGGACATCGAGGTAGCACGAGCAGCGCGTGCTACGAAGGATGTCGTCAAGGGCAAGGGGAAGCGTGGTCGAAAACGTAAGAGGGTTATAATAGAGGAAGATGAGCCAGATGAGCCAGACGCAGAGCCAGAGCTAGAGCCAGAGCCAGAGCCGGAAGTAGCAGGTGCCGCGAAAGAGATCATTAAAGGCAAGGGGAAACGCGGTCGGAAGCGTAAAAGTACTGCGTATAAGGCAGATAAGCCAGAGTTGGCGCTAGAGCCAGCGCTAGAGCTAGAGCCAGAAGTAGCGTAGATAATCAATATACTATAGAGGGCACCGGTTGCGCGGATAATATAAGATTGTTATAGGGAATCGTTTCTTTTCTTTGCGTTCGGATTTAGGTTTTGAAAGTAGGAGAGATAGAGTCGGATATAATTAATGTTCGTAGTATTTACGGCGTATAGTTATAGAAGATAGAGTTATAGTTTACCTATAAGTCATTAGCAAACAGTTTTTATATCGAGGCGGGGCTCTTTTAACTCAAATCTTTTGACATTAGAAGCTATACCTCGAGGAGTGTTCTACTTCTTACCAGTTGACTCTTGATCTTCTAAGAGAAGCTTGCCATAACAAGCATTGCAACGAAGGTCGTTCTATCGGTTGTGGTATGTAGCCACAAGCTTCTCTTTCTTCTCTTTTTTATAGCGACCGCATATAAAAGGAGTTGAGGAAAAGAGGCGATGCAATGTCATTTCTCCTTTAGGATCGAAATCCTAGACAACTGCGAATTTGAGGGGTGGTGTTTGGATCTGATCGCTGTTCTTCTAAGGAACAGTAGAGCTTTCGTGGCTATTACGGCAGGGACGTCGACAATGTTTGCGGTATTAACTGGCTCCGTTGTGAGCATCGCTTGGTAGTTTGAAGCTCTGGAAATGAGTAGTTAGGAAGACCTGTATGAACAAGGTGTAGTAATAGACGTTGGTGCTAACCTGGTGTTCGCTCGCTGACAATCAAGGTTCAGACTCAAATCTAGGGAGCTCGCCTTCCTGATACTCTGCCACTATACTCATCACAACCGTAGGGTTTTGAACAACACTCCGTATTCTTTCCCAGGGGCCGCGATATTTCTTATAGTGTTGCTCTATCACGAGTCTAAAGACCGTAACGAGTTCTTGATTCAATTCTTTTACCAGTTCCTTATCGAGCCTTTCGATTATTTGTCTATAGATACTCTTTAAGAAGAGCTACTGTTTGCCATAGGCTTCTTCGTTGGCAGTTTTTATAAGCGAGGCCACAAGCTCTTCGCTTGACCTTGTTCTTAAAATATTCTCTATCAAATCGAGAAAAGCATTATCTAAAGGTCCTAATCTTAGTAGTATAGTCAGGTAGAACTGCTAGAGCTTTCCGTGGCGATAGAGGAAAGCTATTATCATTTTAATACTAAGGGTGTGACAAGCGACGTAAAACTCCTCTAAGACAGGGAACGTAAATTCTTTAGGCAGCTAAACAGACTCCGTATTAATATGAATTCGGCGAAGGTTGCTAAATAGTATAGTTCCGAGGTATAGTATACTAGGGATCTAATATGAATTTCTTTTAAGTTCGGGGTCAAAGCTCGATCGCGAGTCGGGTCCAAATGAGTTAATGTGGTTATGAATTTCGTCCGATGCTTGTATATATCGCAATCCGTAAGTAGCGGAAGTATACGTGACATTTGGGATTCTACTATCAACAGAATGAGGTCGTGTTCGCCGAGTTCCGATTCAAATGATATGACCTTGATTAGTAGACTGAGGTGAGCCTGCTTAAGAATTTCTTTCAAGCCTTACGAACTTTCTCGGCGGTAGAGAACAGCTCGTTCGAACAAGAGTGGTGTAGCAACTCTCCGCTATTGGCGACAGACAAGATCGAGACGCTTTTAGGCTTACAGATTCGAGGTATCGATTTATTCCTAAAATCAATTCCTATATTTAATTAGCTATTGTTCCTATTATGATCAAATCTACCTTACGTCTGCGAGTAGTATTATCGAGAATTTTCTAGAGCGGGATATACTCGGGGCAACGAATTTGGTAGATTCATATAAACGCGGATCGTAGGCTATACGCAGTACACAAGTCAATATTATTGATTTTATTGAATAGGGACGAAGTAGCAGTAAGGAAAAGGTCTAAATCTTACGCAATGTGGCAGAGTTGCGAGCCTATATCAAGCAGACAGACAAGAACTTTCCACGTCGCAGGCATCAGCATCACTCGGCTATATCACGTGGTATAGGATTGCACTAGTACTACTATTGGATGACTAGGCGATCGCGTTTCCCGAGGTTTCCCCGACAACGCAACCAAGCTAACGTCGAGCCCCTACCTTGAAGGCCGTCATCCTGCTATGCCTACGACTCCAAGCCTAGACCTATAGGCGGCTCGGCCTACCGTGCGTATAGAAAATAGGAGCCGATAGTAGCACGGAAGAAGCCTTAATAACGTCAACTCTAACACAACCCTAACAGGCCAGTGCTCTTCTATAGCCTATTTCCTATACCTAAAGTAGAATACCTCTATCGAGCGATATTCCTTTAGCTGCTCATCAAGCCACACTCGCTAAGATTGTGCAACGCAACCAAGAGATACTGACCGCACTCGCTAAGTACGTATACTATAGACCGAATATTTCGAGATTAAGCTGATCAAAGGTGTAGTTTACCGATAGACGCCCTTAACACCGAACACCTCAAACAAATCGGGAGCATAATCTAGGGTGACCGTGAGCGTGAATATCAAGCCACGGAAAGAGACAGGTTGAGAGGTGAACTAGTAGTCTTAGAGCAGGCATTCTCTTAGCAGGATCAACTAAAGAAGGAGAGGGACCGTCTGCCTCGCCGTCTGCGAGCTAGCCCTAGTCGAATACAACACCGCACAAGTCATCAAGCTTCCTTAGACGCCCGGCCATTCTAGTATATAACATTTCGCAGGCGGCGGACGCCAGGTGATCGGTCTCGATTCTAGTGGGCATGCTTCGCCAAAAAATGTCTCGCTTAGGAGAAATCATCTTAGCATCTTAGGCCATCTTAATAATCAAGACCTATAAAGGATTTCTAAGGAAATAGCGATAGTAGACGAGAAGGCCACGGTATAACAGCCAAGAGAACAAGGAGGATCCGCCTAAACCGGCTCCTATCCCCGGGCCAGAGCTAGAGGCGTTCGTTTGGAAAACACTCGTCTCGACGGCGGATACCATATCGATGTTGTTACTACGGACACGGGGGTTAGACTTAAGGGGTCGTTTACGACACGTGCTAAATACGAAAAGTATATCGATGATTCACTTACTAAACCTACGGAGAACAAGGGGAAGCTTAACACTAAAGAAGAAATAGTTACGATACGGAAGTTAAGGATAGTATTCTATAAAAGCAATATAAGTTAAAATGAGATTGGCTTTTATCATTAAATCAAACATTGCTCTTCACTATATCATCCTTACTCGAAACCTCCCTATAACCGTTAACAACTTTCTAATTCTCTAGGTCTTTAGACCTAGGATTCTACGCTACTAGTTAGTCTACAATTAACAACTGTTTATCCTTTACGTACTTGATAATCTCTACCTATTGTTTTAGCCTAGAGCCGCCTAGAAATTTCGTTACGGCCAACCGGACAATAATAGACAACTAATTGTCCTTTCCGTACTTAACAATCTTAACCTAATATTATAGTTCTTTAGAGGGAGGATCCGACCTTACTAACACTAACACAAAGGGCAATTGATTGTCCTTTATAGAGATGATAATGTTTACCTAGTGTCTTAGTTTGGTAGCGTTGAGTTCTAATTCTACTAAATGGTCTATAATCTATAACTGATTGTCCTTTACGTGCTAGAAAATGTGCCCTTAATATCCGAGAGCCTTAGGGTTAGGATTTGACTTTAACACCTTGGCTATAGTTAGCACTAGCTTGCCCTTAACGTGATCGGGCAAAAGATTAACGTAGTAGAAGATATTGTTCTAACACTCCTTATACTGGCCTACAAACTTCCTATATATTGACGCTTTAAGCTCCTATAAAGTAGGGTATACGCTACTGTTAATAGAAGAGTAAGGAGGAGGCTCCTCCGTTAGTGATTCTATGTCGGCTAGCACACCTATATCAGGTGATAGAGGGCCTTTACTATCTCTACTAGCCCGATATAACTCTTAGATAGTGACTTTAGTATCATATCAGAATCCGGTTGATTTAACACTAGAATTAAATACTTACTCCTATATAATTTTCGAATCCTCTTCTTCTCCCGGCCCTCCCCTTTCGTATCCCCTATATTGACCCAGACGCTATTCTTATCTTAAAAAGAATAGATCTTAGTCTTCTTAATACGATCCCTAAAGAGATTTTATAAGTTCTTTTTAAGATCTTTAACACACTATTAGATATTCTCTATAATTGTCTAAAATACGGTCTTCGTCTTATACGAGTCTTGACAATTCGATATCTTACGCGTGATAGTATAAAAATTTTTCTAAAACACATAGGAGCAAGCATTGCCGTAGAACTTCTATCTTATAGGGACGAGAGAGGCAAATGGTCTACTAAACGGTGGTAAAGGGAAGCTTCCTTCTCTAACCACTTGTACGGCATATAAACTCATGCTTAGTAATAAGATAGCTAGTAAAATCAATTAATAGTAGTTAATCTATATATTATAATTATATCTTTAATCCTGCTAATAACTGTTAGCAGAATTGTTCGACTTCTTTAAGCCAATAAATTTCGGGTCATAAGTAAATCATTTGAATTGTAAGTGTCTTAATGTAAACGGGCGAGAGAAGTTGGATGACTATCCTCTAAAGATTCCGCTCTCTGTCCGCCCGTTATTCATCTTTTACCCCTTAACTATGTTGCTAGTGAATCTTGTTTAACTATCGCAAATACCCTCTTTATCACTCAACTGCGGAATGTTCCACATATTTTTCTTCACTCCTCTTATGACCCAAATCATGATTGATCATCCTGTCGCGTGAAGATACATATTAGTTAATGATTACGAAACAATAAGGACTTTAACAATGACTAAGTTTACTAACCTTAGTCAACTTATTTTTTTTTTTTCACGATTTTCCTTTATCCACCTTTCACACCACTCGTCCGTTTCCTTATCAACAAGCAATGTTTCCAATGGCTTGGCGGGCGGTAGTATACTGGCTAACGCCGCAGTATAAGAATCTTCGCTGTAGGGGTTGGGTAGTATGCTTTCCGGACTGGGTTGGCGCGCGAGGACCTTCGCTTCATCTTTTTTCGGGATTCTCTTTAACTCGAGCGCCAGCCTTTTCATAGGCCAAAAGAATGTTTCCGATGGCTTTTCTTTACGATATTGGATCATGTCATAAGCCGTGTTTCTGATGAGACGACCTTCAGGTTTCCTTCCAAACTCAGCCAGGAACGCTTTTTGGATGTATTCCACTCCGACATCGTCATTAATCCTACGCCAATCCAATTTTCCGTTTTCCCATGCGTCAACTATCTCCGAAGGAGATGCATCCTTCAAATTGAGGAATGTGGAAGATTCCGCGGAGGAACCTTGTTCTTTGTCGGTTTGTTGGCGAACACTGGTTTGGGTTCGTCCAGTTGATTTGTGGATGGATGATGGTGTGGCAGTATGGGTAGAAGAGGTGGTAGTCGGATTGTTTTGGCGGATTGTTCTCCACTTGTCGCGAGGCAACTTTTCTTGGCTGAAATACCTCTCTGCCAATTTATCATTCACTATCCTTTCGGTCACTTTGTTTCTTTCCTGATTGATTTCGGGTTCCAGTTCTCGATCAAAGGGTGGGTCGAGTGTGTTTAGTCTTTTCATTCTGAACGTAACACCAGCGTTGCTTGGTTGTTTCCGACCAAGAGTTCCGAAAGGGGGACCTTCCGCATAAAGAGCATACTTTAACTGAGTTGCTCCGGTTTTTCTTTTTGCGGCCCAAAAGTACACGGTGAACTGGGAATTGTCTGGATGTGTGCCAAGCTTAATTCTTGGATACCTAAAGTAAGGTCAGGTATTTTGTTCGTGATGATTGAAGATGAAGTTAAGGATCTGTGGAACATACATCTCGTAAGTCGGTTCACTAGAATCATCTCCATCATTCGTGGTCGAAGTGGTTGGATTACTCATTTTGGCCAATCAGACTTGTAACAAAGTCCTCGAGATTTCTTGGTCTTTGTTCGGAAAGGAAATGCGGAGAGGAAGGCTGTTGGGGGCAGTGAAGGTGTTGATGAGGGTTTCGCGATCTTGTTTTTGTGTCAATTCACTTTTCAGGTTGATTTGGCGAACAGGTTGTAAGATTGGGTCTGCTGGGCATGGGGTCCGTGGAGAAAGGGTTGAAGTAGGGACCGCACACGAAGAGGTGGAAGGTGAATGGATCCGACTAATTGATATCCGGGTATTTGTTTGGGAATTGATGTAATCCCGAAAAAGAACGTCGTTCAAAGGGCCTGAGTAAGTTCAATTAGCCAAATGCGCGACGAATGAAGTCTTCAGTATGATGTTGATTGAAGAATTCGTTGAATCTTTTTCGTTTTGCAGATCTAATATCAGAATTGTGGAATGGTAGAGGAAATAGTGCTAGAGATTCAAAGATGAAGTGGAACTCACTGCTGAGACACCTGTGTTTTGACCCGCTTTGATAGTGAATTCGATACTGAGAATTAGAGTTCAACTTCGACGAAGTGGAACAAACTGCTGAGAGACTTGGGCTTTGACTCGCTTTGATAGTGAATCCAATGCTGAGAATTCGAGTTCAACTTCGATGAAGTGGACCAGCTTATAAAGCCAGGTTGGCCATAAGATGAGTGTGTTCTAGATGGCTGTTACACAATCAACTGACAGGAGGCAATGTTTTTGTTGTAAGAAGCAAGGCTATGAAAGAGGGGGCGTAATGTTCATAAAACGACACAGGAACAGGATACTAATTAAGTTTCAAAAATTGTTGCCGTAAAGGATAGATAAATAGAAGAACACAAACCTCACATCATATTTCGATACACTTGGTTAGATTATGTTGGAATGATTATGCACATTAGATAGAAGTGCAGAAACCGAATTACATTGGAGTTAGGTGCTACGATTCTCAGCTGCAAATACGCAGCAACGACAAGTAAATGAAGATATCAAATCCGCCATGATTGGTCACCCAATTTTAGTCTTTCATTCACCAAACCATGACGATTCATTCCGCCAACTTTCAGCCGCGATATGATGTCGTCAGAGTACCGGCGGTTTGTTCCGAATGATGGCTTATGGGGTTGGAAAGATAACGTTTATCTGTCTTTAGGTGGGCTGTGCTTGTTCTTCCTCTTCATCATCTCCTTCTTCCTCTGAATCGCCTGAGTCCTCTCCTGACTCGTCAACCTCGATTTTTGGAAGTAGGTCCTTAAGTGCATCTGCGGGCAGTTTGTCCAGGATTTCTCTCCGCTACACCGGTGTCAAAAGCTGAGAAAAATGATTGGGAGTACATGGCGAACTAACTTTCTCCCTCTCCTCTGAATACATTTCTATAAACTTTGGTCGACCTGAATGGACAGCTGCCTGGCTGGGTCCCTTTCGGTAGTCGATGTTTTCCTAGAATTTGGATTTGATATTTCGGACTTGTGCATTAATTGATTCAAGATAATCCCTAACACCTGACTGGAATTCGACGAGACCGTCAATTCTCGCTTTCTGTAGGCGTCACGTCAGCTCGAAATGATCTGCATGATGACATTTGGTATTAAAGTGTTGCCCTTACCGCATCCGCGAGGGGATCTGTATCATTTTCCGGGAGAGACATTAGTTGCACGAGGACTTTCAGGTCGGCGTTATACATCTTGGTATCCTCTGTTGCTTCATCTTCAAGTTTGGATCTTTCCGCCTTAGCAGCGTTGACTTTAGCGGTTATCTCATCGCGTTGAGCTTTCAAACGATCCATGTTGGTAGCGTGGACCTCTATTTGTTGCTTGCGTTTGAGTTCAAGGGTTAGGGTAGGGTCCATGTTGGCGCGGAGGGTTGTTCGACGAAGTCAACGAGTTCGGTGGTGGTAGTGTTGTGGGAAGAAGTGAAAGACGAGGACTCAGGGACCGAGAAGCAGTGATATACTTTTTAACCGAAACGCTAGTCGCTCTTCACGTGACCAACCTTTCCATATCGTGTATGAGTGAATTTGGAACGGGCTAACAAAGGTGATGTGACCAGGAAACAAGAGCACCAGCAAGGTCTAGCCTATTTCAGAAAAGATCTAGGCTTGGGTTTGACAATTTTAGAAACCTGGTGAGAATCCGTGAGATGGATTAGGATTTTGTCCTATCACACGGTCAGGTTTAGGATTTTTTGTCTTCCTTAGTTCACGTATGGAGTAGGTGCTAAACATAGATGTTGTTCAGCTGCAGTACGCCAAAAATCCAAGATTGGCCATTTCTTCAAGCTTAGTGAAGCTGATAGCGGGACTTGGAATTGAAAAGTATTGAAACATGCTAGCATGTGGTATTAGCCTCCTATATACTCGTCGGCTTTCCTCACCCATCCATTTAGACTAAATAGAAAGTTAATTCGATTTAAACAAATAAATAAATAGGTGGTTTTTTATTATTTTATAATATTGTAATTATTGTATAATGTCAGGGTTGATGCAACTGCCTAGGTTTGCTAAGCGGCCTAAACATGTGAGAAAGGCCTCCGAGTAGTTGTGTGAGGCATAAGAAAATGTTAAAGATTAACTTGTGTCACAAAGCTACTTCACTCCTCTTTTTCTCTCCCTCTGTTGCACGGGGTGCCAGAATCCGGAAGGGTATCTGTAGCTAATTAGGTCATTCCTCTCCGACCCGAAGGTTGGTAGCATTAGTTTTTTTTCACTATATGCACACTTCATATGTATTTTCCATCTCTTACCCACCAATCGACCAGCTGTGCCGTCGCTCGGCCCGCTTGCTTAGCAACATTGCGACACCAAAACTCGCAAACGAAATTATGACGCAGCTACAGCTCCGGCCCCCAAGCACAAAACGGAACAGCGTGCTGTCTCGCCACCGCCGATTGACGAACAACCAGCGCTCTCGACCGGTCTTTTGTTGCATACCGCACTTCTGAGGCTGTGGCCTGTGGCTTTTCTTGAGATGAGACGCTGCGGAAGCGCGCGCGGCGCGCGAGTGTCTTCCGCGGGCGAGGTGAGTGAGACCTTGGCGCTCTTACGTTTTACTGAGTGACTGTGTAACTACAATAAAAAAAAAAGAAGTCTTATCGATTTCAAGGTTCAGGGGCCTGGCGACTGGAAAGGCTGTAAGGCATGAGAAGCTATTTCTTTGAATATGGGAAAATTCTTCGTTTGAAGGCTCAAGGTGCAGAGAATACACATCTTCTTCCAGATTCTGGTATGTCGGCGTTTCATCGGAATCATGAAACATTTGCAAAAGGGTTAACTCTTGATCTCAGCCAGCGGCATTAAAAATTAGGAAAACCTATAGTTGGGTCTTGAAGAGTTCAGTTGCGGGGGTTTTCATACCTTGAATTTGCCTTTTTTAAAACTAACAGACGAGTGAAACCACTGTTTTCGCGACATGCTAGGATCAATTTAGTTAAAAAAACTCTTATTTATACAGTCTTAGCTAAACAAGAGTCTTTATGAGCTGCGCGAATAGATTTATCTCAGATTGACATTTACAAAGTTCAAATGAAAATGAGTTTTGTTATACATCGCACTTACTATAAATACAAGCATACTGCTACATAGCGCCCTCGCTTAGGTCCTCCTCCCCTCTCCCCTCGTCCCGCCCAACCGCCTCCTAAAAATATCTAACGTCCAAAACCCCCCAAAACATCCAAAATATCCAAAAGAAACCCTATCTCCTCTTAGGTGAACAGATCTAACAAACTTGAGTCATCAAGACAACCACTACATTGACTGCCTCTCTCCTAGTTTACTCTGTAGAGCACCCAGTAGGCCAGCGGCCACCTATCTCTTGGAAATAAAATTTCTTTATTTGGTTATATATACAGAGTAGGCAGTTGCTCGAACCGATCGAGGTTTTGCTAATGACCCCTGCGGCACACACTCACTTACTTACTACAAGAGAACCTGTTGTGAATGGTGAAATTCCCCTCAGTACGGTCGAAGAGATTTCTTTTTACTGAAAGTATACTTTTGTCCCTATATTGAAGGTAACGATAGAGGAGCAACAACGCACATAAAGAAGCAAATGTGCTCCTGTCTTTCAGAAATTGAGACCAGACTTCTCACCGAATCCTTGAAAATCCTCGTTCCTGGATTGCAATTTCCTGGAAAAGGGGGCGAGTAAAGTTAAGCGAAGGTATATGTTCTGTTTCTCTTTCCAGGTACCGCCCTTTGCAGTAAAATATTATTCTGAAGAAGAATTGTGAATATTGCGGGTGTGGAAAGAATATAAGTAATTTGCAGGGAGTCGCTTTAATGCAGGCACGGAAGGAAGATAAGAGTGCGTGGGAATAGCAGATAGGGGAATGAAATTTGAGATCTCTAGGGTGTGGGAGAATCATAACATCATAAATCAGAATTCCTACCCAACAATTTTTCTCTACCCAGATTATCTTGATCTTTCTATATTGTCCTTTTAGTTCCAAACCAACTCGATCTTCTCCCCTTTCACACTCGAATTAAACCACTCAAAAATCTCTACTTTACTTTGTACTGGTCTCGCAGCTCTCAAAACATCCTTCAAAACCAACCTCTCAGTCGCCATAAAAAGCTCAGTCATGGCTAAATTCCTCGCAATACAAGCTCTGGCCCCGGCTCCAAAAGCAAAGAAACTCTTATTCGCTTCTGGGGTCACAGTTCCCTCCAGCCATCTTTCAGGCTGGAAGGAGAAGGGATTGGGAAATACAGAGCGATTGAAGTGAAGCTCGTATGCAGAGCAGCCAACCAGTGTTCCCGCTGGGAAAAGGACACCTTTGAAGGTCCATCCTTCGGTAGGAACGACGTGAGGAAGACGGGTTGGGTTTGCCATGCTGATTCGAAGGCATTCCTTGATTACAGCAGACAAGTAAGGAAGTGATTGGATTTCATGTTTTTCGGGTCCGGAAAGTGCGTTGGTGCAGACTTCGTTGCGAAGAATCTCGTATCTATTTTTTTTTATTAGAACGTGAATAGTAGTCGGGTTGAGGAGAAATACTTCTCGGGATGCATCGCAAGCTGTCGACAGATAGTTGCAAGATTCATTCCGGACGAATCCGTTCCAGCAAAAACCAGATCCTTACACTGGGCTTTGACCTCTGAAGTCTCCAGCCCAAGTTCCATCAGCCTTCCGGGATAGTTCCCAGCACCACTTTTCGTTTTGGCTACCACATCCTCGACGAATTTGTCAACAGCAGCCATGCTCATTTCTGTCTTCTCGTCTGCAGCGCATTTCTCAATTGTCCATTCCAACCAAACGAACAACCAATTTGGCAGATAGAAAAACCTTCCGACAGCGACAAATGCATCCACGAAAGCACTCGCGCTCAGGATTCTTCCCTTTTCAGAGACTCCATTGTAATTCTCCCGGAACAGATGTGTGCTAACAGCATCAACAGCCAAACTCCTCGTGAGATTCAACACGTTGGATCTGCCTAGCCTCGCCTTTTCCTCCCTCATCCTCTCCACCATTCGATCAACACACTCATATAGTGGCCCCTCATTTTCCCTTATACTTTTCGTGGAGAACAATGGCACAACTGCTTTTGCCCTCGGGGAGCGGTATTCGGTATCCGTAGTCGAGAAGATGGTTTTGTGCCCATCAATGTCGAAATTGCCATAGCATGCAGCCTTCTGGAACCCACCCTTCAGAGTATATATTGCAGGAACGGCATCGTGATCGCTGATATCGACTTCGTTGGGGGAGACTCGTAGAAGAGGACCGTATGTTTCGTGAAGGGCGTAGATCGTGGACGCTTCGTCACCGATGTAGGCATGGTACCAGAGCCACAAGGGGGTGATTCTCGCAGCAATGGGGCCTGGAATGTGCGAAAGTGGGTGAAGATACAATTGATAAATGCAAAAATATATGATTGAGAGAGTCGTAAAACACACTCCGACGAGGAGCGGGTCAACAATGAGGAGGTCAATCAAAGCCATAACGAATTGGTGTAGGAGAATTGCAATTGGAGGTGTTTTCTAAAGGTAGAGACATTATTGGAAGATATATTGGACGTGGCTTTCCGTCAATAGTGGGAGCAGAGAGTTTTGCGATAGATGACTCAGACGAAAAGGAATGGCAGAGCTCAGCTCGAGTCTGTGCGACTTGGGTTCTCCTTATCGTTGCTGACAAAGCACGGAGATTACCCCGCCAAAGCGCTTTTCACAAAAGGTGCTAGCCTTGCTCAGATCTTCATGATTCCTTAAAGATATTTGTAGTATTTTATTACTTCTTTGAAAGCGGTCTAGCATACTTTGTACTCCAAAACCCTTGTCTGAAGCAAAACAATACTCATAATGTGTTATATCTTCATAAATTTCCATTTGACGATCTGGTTCAGAAGCATTTTCGAAGTATCAAGGATACGGCAACAGCGCTCTTTATTTTGTGTACGTCTCTTCCACTTCTAAATATCGCATCTCATGCGGCAAATCTCTTTTCACGACCTCTTGAGTATGTACTCTCAAGTCTTGCGAAGTACGTCGTACCACAGAATTGAGTAACCCTTGCTCATGCACATACATGAACTTTTTAAATCAAACGTGAAATCGATAACTTCCACTTACTGTCTTTCCACTGAGGAATATTCCTTTTTCTGATCTTCCAATCACCTGATCACCTCATCTCGTTCCATCTTACAATTCCGCTTTCCTCGTGCCGAACCCCCTGCCTCTTTCTTCCCATCCCATGCATGTAAGCGCCAGGATGGCCAAAAACATCATCAATCTCACCCTCCAAAGCAGTTCGTTACACAGCACCCACCACTTCCCCATCCAATCCCATCTCTGCAGCATCAACCTCAAAATACAACCCCAGAACATCCCTCCAGAATAACCGCCCGCATAAAACACGCCCCACCAGTTAGATCGCCGTTTGTTCGCACGGCTAATGTCTTTATATAGTGCAGAGATGCAGGCCCGGACACAGCGCCATAGATATCTCTACCGGTGATCACCACCACTGCCCTTTTCCCCATTTTGTATTAATCAACGTCCATCCTTTATCGCATCGCACGATATATTCGCTTTGGTCAAATATTGGATCCTTCTGTTCCATTTACACTTCGAAAAAGGTCGCCTGTTCACTCACGGCTAGATCTATCCATCCTTCAGCGTTCAGACCCCAAGGCTGGAAGAAATCGCGACGAAATACCGTTACCCGCGACGTTCCCCGATCGAAACTACGCACAGCTCGACCCTCCTCCATCTCCCCGCTAGCCTTATAGAAATCGCACATAATGGCACCACTCGCAAGCCTCATCTTTACTCTCTCTCCACGAGATGACTCTACAAACTGCCCATACTACACCGACAACACATGCTACCACTTTAACCGTAAGATCCCCTCATCCACCTACCCCTAACCTCATAATTCCACCGCTCCCCGACCCACATCCTTTCAAGTCATATCCTAACACCCAAAAACAGCATTGATGATCCTGCCCATCACACTCGGCATCGTGTTCGTCCTCCTCGTCATCGGCACCATAACCTACTGCGTCGTAAAATCGAAACGCACAAAGAGACGGAACGCGCGAGAGATGGAAGAACATGAGAAGCAGATAGCGGAATTGCAAAGAGCTGCGGGAGCAGCAGGACATGAATATGTTGGCGATGGGTTGGAGTACAGAGGGGAGGGTGTACCGCAAAAGATTTCGTGGAATCCAGGAGCGTACTGAGTTGGAGTTGGGATGCTTGCAGGGAATTGGGAAAGGAGAGATGAGGGGGATGCATACAAGGTGTGCTGGGTGGAAATCGAGAACTAAGAAGAACTTGGCGTGAGATGGAATTGGACTCGATGGAATATGTCGGATTTAAGTCATTGGAAGGAGTTTGACGGCGCACTTGAATGGAGTTGACGCAAACCTGGCGTGGCTAAAGGCGGGCGTTAGGGCGAAACTAAAAGGCTTATTTGCCAGTCAAAAATTGACAAGGCAAATGGAGGGGTCCTTATCACTCTTTTGAGAGAAGGGGATGGGCGAGTCTAAGCTTTGTGCATAAGCAGATCTTGGAGGCCATCAGATCATTAAAGAATCTGAAATATTATTGAAATTCAAATCCCATCACATCTTGAGATCGAGATGTTGCTGTTGTCTCCTCATACTCGCTATTCGAATTCTACCTTTTTACAAAGAGAGTTAAAATGGGATAGAAACGATCTTTCTGCATTCAAATAGAGAGCTTTCTGGGAATCAAATAATCATTGTTTTGTGACGGGATATCGGAGGAGTGGTATTCCATGCAAAGCACGAAGTCAGAAGACAATTCTCCTTGGATAATTCTTGCCTGAAGAAAATCGAAATTCGGCCACTAATGCATAACAATATCAACGACTCTCTTCTTTTCCTTTCGCAACTAGCATTTTCTTCAAGCTCGTCTGCAACTTTGTGAGATCATCAAGCAGCGAAATCATTAGAACTATTTGTTCTTGAATTACCGAATTGGTTGCAGGACTTATATCGCTCAATAAACAGACTTTTAAATCCTTGGAGCTAGCTCAGAAGTTTGGAGTAACTGCGAAGACTTTGTTAGGCAGAGTTCAAGCAATATAGTAAAAATAGGGAGGGGGAAAGGGTTGGAAATTTTCGTATCTGAATATCTCTTCTCTTTAAACTAGCTCTTCATCGAAGCTGTAAGAAATATCAGGTATCTGTCAACTTTGACAAATTGGAAGAACCAAATGTCAAACAGGAGTGGGATCAGAGAGCCCGTCACAACAAGGAACCGCACTATAATTCTAATGTCAAAGCCATGATCTAGTTGTCGCTAGTGTGCGTAGATCTTCGTTGTGGGAAACAACAACATTACTCTCTAAAGACATGTAGCTTTTCGACGCGTCACAAGGGTGCTCATCCACTTGATAGCTATTCTGCTAATTTTGAGAATTAGAGTAATTAGTTAAAATGAGTAGATCCTCAACCAAATCCTTCTCAAATTTCGTGTATTCAGCGGTAACCTTTGGATCACTAGCAACTGACCAGTTTGAGAAAATTTCCGGACTTTACGCTAGGCGACCGAACAACGCCCTCAAAATGAGCACCAACGAAAGTCACTCTGGGCAAGATCCTCAACCGCGGACAAACAACGTCGAAACGAACGAGAGAAATGATAACATCGCACTCGAGAACGTCACGGTTTCCGAAAACCCCACTAGGCAAGCTGAAGACTTAGGATGCATTTGGAGACGGGAGATTCCGTTTCAAAACGACACTCAATGACCATCCAAGCTGAGGATTCCACTTGAGCACAGCAATAGGAGGCACGATGCCAAGGGGAATCCAGTTCCAAGTGATTCTGGAAGCGAGTACATTGAATCGAATTCTAGTGCAGAATCTGGAGAAACGGACATGGATACTTGGTTGGAAACTGTAGGATTGAGCATATGGGAAGAAGAATTGCGCGACATGGTGGCACCGCACACAAAGATCATTCGAAGGGAATTCGCCATGGCCAAACGAGCAACATTGCGGAGTGGACGCAGCATGCTGAGATGCCTCGGGACTCAACAGGTCGATTCTTGACTCAGAATGGTAGCATGGAGGCGAAAGCTGGAATGAAATTGGGCAAAAGGCTGAAGAGTCAATTCTGCATTACAACCGCCTACAATAACCACCAATTTTCCATTTCAGTCCAAAGCAATACCAAACGGAACTAATGTAAAAAACAAAAGGAAGCAACGGGACAAGAAATCATATGCACGGCGCCTTGCTTATATTAAGGTGGCCCGAATTTATCCCGAGAATTCGACCAAGTTTGACGAAGACGTTCGGGAAGAAACCAGACAAATGATAGCAACGCATCCCTGGCATCGAGAATCAAGTCGATATTTGAAAGAGATAGCTGAAGGCAGAGTTGCTCGCAAGCTCATAGATTCACTCCCACCAAGTGTTTTTCAGGACGCTAAAGCCCGAGTCAAAATCGAGATGAACGAAATTCTGAGACGGTTGAACGTGAAACAGCCTCCACAGCTACAGGTCTCAAGCCAGCAACTTCCGCCAGAACCTATCCAAAAACACAAGAAGAGAGAGCATCGTGGAGATGATTGAAACGGGCCCGAAAATCTGCTGTTGTCAAGGTCGTGGAGATCTACATCAAGGACCTGGATAAATACCGGAACGACATAGAATCTGAATATCAACAAAAGAAGGATCAAGGTGCCAAGAGCAGTGACTCTAAAATCAAGAAAGTTGCAGACGTGAGGCAAGCATGGCTCGGGACCAATGGTCTTAATCCGGAATTGAAGGCCGCGGCTTTAGCGCATGTTGAGAAAGTTGCTTTGAAGATGATGAGCGAAAGACTTGCAAAGATCAAATCTAAGAAGGAAAAAGGACCACTGCTAAAGGGGGAGTACAGGTGCGAATGTGGAGCCGTGAGCCTCCATGATGAGCCAGAGGACCTGGCGTGCGATGAAAAACCCAAGGGCGGCGCAGGAAGGCTTGCCGTTGAAGGCATTGTCGAAGAAGAATCTCAGTTTCACTCGGCCATCCAAAAAAAACATATCTGACGGAACTGATCCTTTTCCTTCAGAAGTGCCCGAAGCTCCATTTGTTGCGTCACCAGTCGTACATGGTCTCTCCAGCACGAAACGTAAGCGATCAACATCAGAGAGTCCAGAGAGGAAGCGAGCGAAGATTCAGGAGGAAGTCGACGAATAACTTCTCACTTTGTCCTTCCATTGACGGAAGATCTTTCGCTGACTTCGAGCTCTTTTCCCATTTGATGACTTTTTGGCGATGAGCTGGAAGGTCTGTGTGTTTGTCTTTTGTTTTTGTTCGTTCTTGTTTGGTTGTGCTTGGGCTGCTGGCGCATAGTCTCTGAGGGGTAACTTCATGGGATTTTGACTAATATGCGGATGCGAGTGAAATTCAAAACGAAAGTACCCCACTTCAAGCTGAGTTGAGTTGGTTCTTTCCAAGCGTGCTTCAAAGGCTGTGTAGTTGTTTAACATATTCTATCGATCTGCTACTGCCGGGTAAAGGCTCGAGGTTGATATCCGAGGGGTGAAGGGGTAGTTACAACTTGGTAGGTGCTTATGAGAATTTTAAAAGCCCTCTCCAGGGATTACAAGAGATCTCGTAACTCGCGCTGTGGGAGGAGTCTCTCATGGGCGCTTCCAGTTTGCTCTCTGTTCCAGGCCCAACGTTTCTGGAGCTCCGGCTCTAATTGGCCATCGAGCATTTGAACAACATATTTACCAATGATTGGCAGAAACTTCCAACCATGAAATGACCCTCCAGTAGCGATATACAAATTCCGGCTACATGGGTGGCTTGAGATGATAAAGTCTTGATTCGGTGTTATCCCATCCCTCGCCAATGTCAGCACAAGCTAATGCGCAAGATTGATGGACTAACCAGCAGATTCGAAAGGAGTCAAATTGGTAATCTGCAAGCTCTCTGCCATAAATACCTCTTACCACTCGATGGCATTCATTTTTGAGACTGTTCGGGATCTTATGTTGATCTTGATCAAGAGAATCAGGTGGAGCAGATATCATTTGCCCAGATTTTTGATGGTATGAGGTGTTTTTAAAGCTAACGTCAACGCAAAATTTGAGCAGTCCGTCGGGTGTTGGTGGTAGAATCTGTCCTATTAGTGAGTTAGCATGAAAAAGAGGTTTCTGGAAGAGATATTTGATACCCATTACGCTGTCAATGGAATGTATGAAAGCGGGCGAGGTTTTGAATCTCTCCATTTGCTCTGAAGTAAGTTTTACAACCCCCGTCACAACAGCGGCTGCTGTGATGCGATCTCCTGCCTGAAGATCTTCTCGCTCAGGTGAACTTTCTGCAAGTAGCCTTGCAGTTCCAGCACCAGTCGACAAGATAACTTTATCTGCGCTAAAAGTCCTTCCGTCTGTCGTTTTAATCCCAGTACAACGATCGTGATCATCGAAAATCAAGTTTGTGACATCGCCTTGGATGAATTTAACCCCACTATTACGACACTTTTCAACCACAGCCTTCACAGCCAGTGTAGCTTCAGCCCAACCACTCAGGGGATTGATGAATATTTCATCAACACCTCGATAGTTGGCATCGGCAAAAATACCATTGTAGCGAAATTTCATCTCATCAGATCCGATTATTGTAGCCTTAGAATGAACTTTCGAATCCTCGTAGTTCCTGATTATGCGCTTACCTAGTCCAGTACCATCAATATTTAGCAGGCCGCTTTGGTGATAGAATGTGCTGTAAAGGGGGTCTGATGTCCAGGCCTGTCTTGCCTCCAGAGCTAGCTGGCAATAGAAGGAATTTCCATAATCAGCTCGAACGATTTTGTTGAAGTCGTGAGATGCTGCCAAAGGGGATGGAAACTCTTCTGATCGGTCGACAAGCACGATCGATGCTTCTGGATAGGCTTGGGCGAGATGATATGCAGTGCTTACACCGAATATGCCTCCTCCAATAATGAGATATGATGAATTCATCGTGGCTGAATCGATTTTCCTTCCTATCCTGCTTGGAGGAGACCACAAGTCCCAAAATTTAAGTTCAATCCCTTTTGGAAAGAAATCAGACAAGTTTCAAAAAAATTTGCTGTCAATTAAGAATCGATTAATGGTGATGCTAAGGTGGGTGCTTCGTGACCTTCCAACTTGATGTTGTAGATGCGATGACGATAGAAGAACTTGAAGTCTTCTGCTCGGACGAAACTTGAAGCCTGCGGGGTCGGTGAAATTTTGGCCACCGTACTTATCGACACGTGATATGTTACCAGACTTATCCGCAGCCACAATCTTTGCGGGCTCACACTATCGCGAACTTTTTTTCTCAATCTTGAAAATCATTAAACACTATCACCTCCCCCAAACTCAAAATGCCAAAGGCCATGACCCCAACATCGGCTGCGCGGCAGGCGCGCCGACATAATCCACTCGAGGAGGATCTGACAGCAACTGGTCTGTTGAAGAATAAGCCTGGAAAGCGAAAATCAAAACATCAGCAGGAGGGGGACCAATTCGTTGATTCCAAAGCCTCGCGGAAGATCTTAAGAATTGGACAAGAACTCGCAGATGAAGCAGCAGAAGAGGATCGAGCATCAATACCAAATACGGCTTTCGATTTCGACTCGAGATTTGAGGGAGAAGACGATGAGGAACCGTTCGAGGATGCCGAGGCGTGGGGAGACGATGATGAAGAGGTTGAAGAAATCGAGCTTGCGCCTGATGACCTAGCAACTTTTAGCAAATTCTTTCCTGCCGATGAAGATCCTTTGTTACGGCAAGGTTGGGGTGGTGAAGCGGACGATGCAGGTGATGAGCAAGGAACAAATCTAGCGGATTTGATATTGGAAAAAATAGCTGCGCATGAAGCGGCACAAAAAGGCCAAGGGGGAGCAGCACGAAATGCGCCTGGGCCAATAGATGAAGATTTTGAGATACCCCCCAAAGTGGTAGAGGTTTACACAAAGTATGTTTTACTTGTTTCACTGTATAGCATTTGCTGATTGAAATCAGAATTGGTCTTATTCTCTCGAGATATAAGTCCGGAAAACTGCCCAAGCCTTTCAAGATATTACCCACAGTCCCTCACTGGGAAGACATTCTCGAAATCACTCGACCTGACAAGTGGACAGCGAATGCTTGCTATGAAGCAACAAAGATTTTCATATCAAGCACACCAGCCACAGCACAACGGTTTCTGGAAATGGTAATTCTTGAGCGCGTCCGAGAAGATATTTACGAAACGAAGAAATTGAACGTCCATCTTTTCAACGCTTTGAAGAAGGGCCTATACAAACCGGCTGCATGGTTCAAGGGTTTCCTATTTCCCCTAGTTGGCAGTGGTACCTGCACACTGAGAGAGGCGCACATTATCTCAGGCGTCCTTGTTCGAGTTTCAGTGCCGGTGCTTCACTCCGCGGCCGCGATTAAAGGTCTTTGCGACATTGCAGCCCAGGAATCGTCTGCTGGAACCGAAGGTGGTGGAGCGACGAATATCTTCATAAAAGCACTCTTGGAGAAAAAATATGCACTTCCATATCAAGTCATTGACTCCCTAGTATTTCATTTTCTTCGTTTCAGAAGTGTCGATCTTGCGAATGTGCAACCCGGGGATATAGGAGGTGCAATGGAAGGAATTTCTGGAGCGGGCGCCAAGGAAACCAAATTACCGGTCATTTGGCATCAATGTTTATTGGCATTCGCGCAACGATACAGAAACGATATCACAGAAGATCAGAGAGAGGCATTGTTAGATTTGTTGCTGACAAAAGGGCATTCTGCAATTGGTCCCGAAGTTAGAAGGGAATTGTTGGAGGGAAGAGGAAGAGGTGTAGCTGTGGAACCAGAAGGTCCAGAATTTGGAGACGATACCATGTTGGTAGATTAATGTCAGATTTCAAGCACCAGAAACAGCAAATACAAAGTCTTATCTTTGGCCAATGTTCCCCCGATTCTGATGCGATTCTCGGACTGATGACTGCGACCGCCAGGCTGTGCACCGCCATCTCCGCGCGGACTGGCATTAGTTTAGGCACCAACCAAGCACTGCGCCACGCTGTAGTATATCTTGGCTGGGATATCTTCAGCCTTGCGAACACCTGAAGGCTGATCCACTTCTTTTTCGCACTTCACTTCACTTCACTTTTGCTTCATATTCAAAGAGCCACTGGAGATTTTGAGCTTCGAGACAAAATCAATTGCGCACCAGATTGCGAGTGATATCCAAATAATTCTTACCATGTCGGGCTCCAACACCCCGCAAACCATCCCTAGAAAAGGCATCGCAGAACCCAGCTATGCCGTCCACCGATCTTCTTCGAATACAGACCCAGATCCCGATGAAGCTGGACCCTCCAATGCAGCTGCGTATCACGAAGAAAGACCTATTACACCACCACCTTATTCCGGGCCAACGACACCGTCCATGATAATACCTGACCCGCAACCACCATCCGAAATCGCAGTTGCAGGAATTCCAAAGCTAGACTATCGCCTCTACTCACCACAAGGGTTCACATTATCTCACGACAAAGTCATCCTCTCATCCAATGACCCTCGAATAAGTAATCATGCAGACAACCTCGTGGCGCTGATACAACAGCTTGCGACGGTCCCGCCAAAACCGCATATCCGTATCACAGGCAAACAAGGGGAATCACACATCGACTTTGATGTCACGTTAAATATAATGAATCTAATTGTTCCGGATGATAGGAAATTTAGAATGAACTATGTAACTACAATTGCGCCGGGGGAGTTGGGGTATCGCGGCGAGACAAAAGAGACCAGGGGACCTACCAGGTCGGGATTAGAGGAATGGGCAAAAGCGTATTGTGAAGACAAGGCGTCTCTTAAACAGTGCGCGGTTCCTCAATACTTAGAATCGAACCACTTGGCTAACTTGGAGTAGATTTACCTTGGATCGACAAATAACTAATTGGGATACTTCCTACCTAGAAGGGCGCCTCCTCTCCCTCGTCAACAGTACACAGTATAAGGGACAAGTGAGCGTAACCTTCTTAGTAACACACGCCCGGGTTCTTGTCCGCGCTCCAGATAAAGTCAACCGACTCTTCACCAACGTCACGAAAATCTTTACCGGTGTAAAGAAGTACGAGGTAGTGAAAAGCGTCTGGCCGTACGCGGATGTTCCACGAGGCCAGCCGGGGCGAAAGTGCGCGATCCAAGAGGAGGAGATGTGGTTTAATGAGTGGAAGAACGCCATTCGGCATGCTGTCTTGATGAGGAGGAAAGGGTGGGTGACGATAGAGGATCGGGTTGAGTTTTTGATGGAACCGCAATTGGTCGAGCAGGAAAACGCGGCCGACTTTCTGATGCAGACGCGTTGATTGAGTGAGTGATAACGGGAAGGTTCTACCTTGGGCTCCAATCCCAAGTAAGGCGGTGCTGTACATCATGTCTCGGTTTCAATCCGGAGTACGAGCGTTTATTTTAAAATTTAGAGTTGAGTGTTTGCAGCTCGTCTTGGAATTAGAAGGGCCTGTCTCGCAGCCCGTTAATTTATGATGGAAAAACAGCCAACTATGAGTCCGTTGCTGTTCCCCGGATAAGCTGCTATATATACTGCAAGCTTACATTGAATTCATCCCAAATATGCGGGGTAGTCCTCCGCCTGCCTTATCCTGAATCCCAAAGCGAGTGCACGCATTGATGTTGATTTATTGTTTCCTTCTGGCGGCAGCAGTGAGATGTCTAGACCTCTGCCGCAGCTGCACGCCTTCTTTAGCAAGTCTTCTACACAAGTCACATAGCACAAGCTTTGAAGAGGGAATGCATGAACTGAGATGATTCATGTCTTAGCTTAGAAATCGAGACCCAAATGTACCAGAACATTGCGTTTCCTCAATCGTTATTCCCGAAGGGCAGCTTTCGGTGAGAGTCAGTGCCCGACATTGCTACAGTATCTCGCGACTTGTTTGCTACAGCGTACCCTACCCTCCCTATCAAATATACAACACGCTGTAAAATCCAGCAGTTGAACGCTGAAATTTAAGCATGTTGTCGTATTGACTTTGAGCTCCTTTCAGGCTTTGCATACACGGTTTCAAATGGTGTCTTTCCAATATTCCTGGAATGGAGAGAAGGGAGAAAGCGAACTATTTTCTCTATGCTACTGATTTCTCATTACATACATTACATCTATTCGTTTACCAAATTATGAAGTCCGACATAGCCATGTGAGACCGCGCCCCTTTCATCCATTGGACATTCATTATTCCAACATTTCTTCCAAAACGAGGCGCTCATATATTTGCCACAAAGGAGATCATTATCCTTCAATTTTCTCCCAAAAATTATCCAAAATCATAAACGGTTTCTAGCCAGCATCTATCATTCGATTCGTAGCATCAAATGAATGCAACTGATGATTTGGCCGTCTAAGAGCGACGGAACCTTCTCGAGGCTGGTGTCCCACATGTAGCAGAGGACAAAGCCCGTTCATAAACAGCGGCATGGAATATCAGGTAGTAATTTCCAGCGCACAGCGGGCTAATTGGAATACTAGCCGTAAGAGTGGTATCAACTGTGTCATTCAGAACTGGGCTGACGTAAGTATAACCTCCAGGCGCACACTTTGTTGGTATAGCACAAGAAGCATAGACATGCACCTGGCTGAGGGTATAAAATTGGCCATCTGGTCCATTGCCATTATACATCAAGTAGGTGACGACGATGCTGTTGCCAACCAGCTGGGCTGACCAAGTTCCAGCGTCGAGACCTTTGGTGATGTCGTTCCCGCCGGCGCCGACATAGATTGTGCCGCTGATGCCGGCAGTCAACTGAGCTGGTGTTGGAGCAAAGTACCAGCCCCATCTGTTGCAGCCTGTTGCTCCTGAAAGTGTGTCCACGGCAATTGCATTAGCGTTGTAACCGAATCCAGTGCCAGCATCGCAGAATTGGTAGCTGGCAGATGATTATGGGGATTGGGTTGCACTGGAACTCGTTCGTGAGCTGCTAGAGCTACTCGTTGTTGAACGGACCAGTGAACTGGAGGAGCTGGAAGTCCGTACACTGCTGGAGCTGCTAGAGCTTACATAGGCTGACGAGCTGGAAGAGCTGGAAGACCGGACATTGCTGGAACTGACTGTAGCAATAGGGGCTGAAGAGCTGGAAGACTGGACACTGCTGGAACTGGTTGTAGCAACAGGGGCTGAGGAACTGGAAGAGCTGGAAGACAATACACTGCTGGAGCTGCTGGAACTGCTTGTAGTAACAGCGCCGAGGAACTGGAGGAGCTGGAAGAATATACACTACTGGAACTGCTGGAGGTAATAGGGGCTGACGAGCTCGAAGAACTTGAGGACTGGAGACCGCTAGAACTGCTTGTTATGATGGGTATCGAAGAAGAGGAACTTGAGGATTGCACGCTACTAGAGCTACTCGATGACTGTAGGCTGCTAGAACTGCTTGTTGTGACAAGCACTGTAGAGGAGCTCGAGGAAGTTGAGTAAACAGAGCTACTCGATGACTGAGAGCCTGAAGAACTCGAGTAAACGGAGCCACTAGACGAAGCAGAACTACCCGATGCAACAGAGCTTGAATAACTTGAACTGCTTGTTGCGAGGGAAACCGAAGAGCTTGAAGAGCTCGAGTAAACAGAGCTGGACGACGTTGATTTGGAGTTTGAGAGACTTAAGCTACTGGAGCTCTGTGTAGATAAAATGGAACTGCTTGTCGTCAGAACACTCATGCTACTTGAACTTGATATTGAGGAGATTGTGCTGGAAGATAAGGTCGATGGCGGGACGCATAAGTTGCATTTGTACGAGAAGCTCCAATAGGTCAGCGTCGGTGTAGATGTACCGATCATAATGCCAGAACCCAGCGCGGTTCCTGCCGGCACACCTCCTCCTCCGAGCATACCAGCTTCCGTTATAATGTAGTATAGAATTTTGCCGCTTTGGGGACAAATGGGGCTTCCGGTTTGTGCCATCATATCGGTGAGTGGTATGAGGCATTGTGCTGTTTCTCCGTTCCTTAAGGCGTTGCAGTATGTAGTTGCTTGGAAAGGCAGTCCTGCTGGAATTGTACCGGGGTTGGATACAGTTGGTGGAGTTGTGCCTATCCAGACAGAAATATCGTTCGGATTGTATGTGAAGCCAGTAATTTGTCTGTAGTCGATTTCCAGCTGAACGCCGCAGGGCATGGAGACGCAGACCTGAGAACAATTGGTTCCAACACAGAAGCTATCACAACCACCAGGGGGGCTGAAAGAGTTTGGTGACATAACCAGCTGACCAACTGTGGTCGATGTACATGGATCTGGACAGTTTCGAGCTTCAAGTGGGGCTCTCTCTTCAATCTGTTGGTGGTTTTTGAGAACTGCATAGGCTGAGGTGAGGCGTAGACCAACACCGACAAGTATTGCGAGCGTCTTTAACAGGTTGATCATCTTGACAGATCAAGACTTGCGTTTTCTGGGACAAAGATGAAAATTGAGAAATCTGTGCCTGACTGGCCAAAAGGATAAGTGACGGGATTAAACTGGCTTCCAAGTCGGACGTTGGCCTAAGTATTCTCGGGCCCGGTATTTGCTTTCACTTTCACTAAAAGCCTTGCAGGATAGGCCCCTCCACAACTTTCCAAACTAGTGGTAGGGGCGTGAACAGATAGTAGAAACGGGACGCATTTGGGCCTTTTCGAGCCTCAGTTGAGACAGTGGAAGCACTGCATTGTGACGTGGATGTAATCGGATACTTCCACGAGAGGTGAGCCAACAAAGATTGGTCCAGTAAAGTCCGAACCACTTATCCCCATTTGCAAAAATTTACTGGTAGATTGGATGCTCTGGGACGCAATATCTGCCAAGTCGCGCCGATTTCTTTTGTTTCATGGGAAGGTTGGAGGTGCAGTGCCATATAAAGAGTTTGAACTGCAGGCTCCATTATTGCAGGTATTAAAACGCATCTTGAAACAGCACTAGAAGAGAAAATAGTAAATCTGAGTACTTCCTGATTTATCCTCGGATCTCAAGGTGCTCAAAAATGTAAGCTTTCGTGGCGTTTATTTTCATGAGGCCGCTTTAAAGTGATTCCATTGAACCTCGGCCAGTGACATCTTGGATTCATTGGCGCAGTGGCTCTCATTGGAGCGCAATTGGATCGGCGATCAAGACCCAAGTGCCAAGAAAGGAGGAGCACCGAAAGCCAAATGTCGGGAGTGGTGAAAGCACCTCCGGAGTCCTTTGTGCTTCCTTTTGGGAAATTCAAAATCGAATCAATCCCGCTGTGGCGGACCGCAAGGTTGAGTCAATGATGGGAGTTCGCTGAAGGTGGCCTAGCGTTCCTGGTTGACTTTGGGGTGACTAGGCATCAGGTTCCTGACAATCATGCATATTCCCAGTACTACTGTATACTTGTTAAAAAAGACACTCATAATATTGCAACTTCTCTCTCGAAACTCTAAATCGAGTTTCGTATTTATCACAAAAGCCGAAAAGTTCGACATTACATGCGTTACTCGCCAGTGCTGTGGAACTTGTTCGAGGTCAAGAAACACACGGTAGCAAGGCACGGAGAACCAATTCCCCATAGTCAGACTTGAAGGACCTTATAGGCACGTGGTGGACCGAGCTGTGAGCATTATATGTTATTAGTAAACGTGCTTGCAGTAGTGTTGGCTAAGAGTGAGACCTTTCTTCCTTTTTCGTGTCGTATCTGACATTCATGATTTGACGCTTGGCTTTATGTCTGTAGAAGCTGTTTATCTAAAAAAGTTTAAGGTTAGCCTGGAATTAGACCTGGTGTTTGCTCTTTGGCGGAGTAAACTTCTCCAGGGATTCATTGAAGTCCTTCAAAGACTCACTGCTGGAGTTCAGTAGCTTCCATTTTCCGGCTTTGTCCTGTATTTCCATTGCATTTCAAAATTCAAAATTTATCTCAGGAAAATCTTCGACGGAACTGTTTCTTTTGATATTTATGTTCCTTCTGTCTCTCCATATCTTCGCCAAGCATTGGAAATGCTATGGCTGCCACGTCCTGTCTCCTTAGCAAGACTCACAGAGTAGGTTTCCGCAGGACGCAGGAAAAAAGACGGGAGATGCCATCTTGGCAGAAAAAGAAACAAAATTGGGGCCCGAATTAGATTCGGGGTGAACGAACAAACGAAGTCGCAAAACGCGGCCTTCTTCTCTTTGCAACACAAGGTTCGTAATGAACGAGACGACACTTTCAAGGCCAAATGCGAGCGAAAAGACAAAATACGAGGATAAGAAGTTGGGTGAAGGCAAAAACCACCCCTGGGGCCAGGGTTTCTGCCGGAAAAATCAGGGAGATTGTCAGGCCGAAGCTCCCCGGTCGGTGATGGTCGTGAGCAGGAGAGAAGAAGCCTTCACAGCAATTCCAATTTGGCGTCTTGCAATGATTGAAGCACGGCTGGAAAGCAAAAGCAACGTGCTTCCTTTGTGTTAAGCCGGTCATAACGATGAAGAAGGTGAGTCGGATTTAAGGAGGAGCGTGTCCGGGTTTTCATGGAATTGCATCATGACGGGGAGAGGCGGCCGACGCGGCCGACACGGCCGCTTCTCCGCCCCCGCCTAACCTTAGGTGCAGTGCTCATGAGAGTGAAGCAAGAACACGGATTTTACGGATTCAAGCATTTCTTCAATTTGAGACTGTCTATATAAAAGGTCTCCTCTCCCCTAAAAATGGGCTTAATACTCCATAAAAGACCTCAGCAATTTTGCAACTGCGCAAAATTTCCACTATCTTCAATCGAATCAATCCGATTCAAGAGGTATCAAACTTGAAACCCTTTTCGACATCATCACATACTTCTCTATTTTCACTCAAGCTCATTCCAATACCGCCGGCGTTTGTATTTTCAGCCATCAGCATGTCCCAGTACGGTTTCAGCACAACGGGTGAAGAGGTTGTCAAGAACTTCTCATCACAGGTGAAGGGAAGGACATTCCTCGTCACCGGACCTTCTGAGGGGGGCATAGGTGCTCAAACAGCTATATCTCTGGCCCATGCGAGCCCATCGAACATCCTCCTTCTTGGACGCTCACTCCCCAAAATCCAACCTACCATCGACGCCATCCACAAGATTGACCCTTCCATCACGACCAAGTTCGTCTCCGTCTCCCTGGACTCTCTATCCAGTGTTCGCGAGGCCGCTAAGATCATTCTGGCCGATGAGACCATACCCAAAATCGACGTCACCATCAATAATGCCGCGATTATGGCATGTCCGTATGGCCTCACTCAGGATGGTTTCGAGCTCCAATTTGGAACCAACTACGTATCTCACTTCCTCCTAACCAACCTCCTCATGCCAAAAATCCTCGCTGCTGCTCCGGGAGCTGTCATTGTGAACGTTTCCAGCACTGGCCATCTATTCGCAGACATCAACTACGAGTCTCTTGACTTCAACAAAGGAAAAGACTACACGCCTTTCGCTGCCTATGCGCAAGCCAAGACGGCCAACATTCTCTTTTCCGTTGAGCTTAAAGAGAAGCTTGCATCGAAGGGTGTGAAGAGTTGGGCGCTCCATCCAGGAAGTATTAGCAGTGGCCTTCAGAAGTACATGAACCAAGAATCGCTCGCTGAGGCGATGAAAATCTGGTGGGCAACTGGAAGGGAGACGCCGGAGAGGAAGACATTGGAGCAGGGTTGTTCGACTACGCTGAGAGCGGCACTCGATCCTGAGTTGAAGGAAGAAAATGGAAGCATCTATTTGTCGGATTGCCAAATCGTGACGGACCCGGAGTGGGTCAAGGAGTATGCTTTGGATAAGGCAAGTGCGAGCAAGTTGTGGAACATAAGTGAAGAGTTGGTAGGTGAAAAGTTTTTGAATTAGGCTTGCAACCAACCATGTGGCAAGGCTATGAGCTCCGTGGGTAGTTCTATTTTATTTCGCCAATTTAAACATAAAGTTCTGTGCTTTTTTAATGCTCTGATCCACGTTTGTCTCGCGTACTATATGCAATGGCGTGACGCAAAAATTTAAAGAATTGCCAATTCTGTAGAATTCAACTTATATAAAGCAGTGCTTTTAGCGCTTTACCAAAACACTTTGAAGATATTAAATGATAATCAAATTAAAATAAAGTCTACATAGATAAAATCGAGCAAAAGAATAAATTGATTTGTATTCCCCTTCTTTTCATAAAACCCCTTAGTGATTACGGGGTTGTTCTTTGGAGTGTTGTGGGTGCATTTACAGCACCTACCGCTCGTGAAACCTGCCAGATCGTTAATTTTCGTCGTTTCCCTCGCTAAAATTTACGAGTTAGCGGCTAACACGCTGAAAACACCTACCAAATCACCGCCGTCAGCGGGCGTGCTGCGAACCCCGCCAACAACGCGGGAAGGCGCTTCAGAATTTTATGGAGAACGTTTCACGCAAACAGAAGAACCACACCTTCTCAGTTTTGGAAAATAGGTCCGAACAATCAGAGTTCAATGCCCTCACAAATTGTTTGTCCTGGTAGTAACTGGAAACTGAAATGTGGCTGAAATTTCGAAGTGTTGTCGCGGTCGTTCCCAAACCATTCACACGCAGCAGAGAACAAAACGCTTCTTATTATGGAATTGAAGAGGCTGAATATACAGGGTTTAGTGAATAACATTGCAACTTAATGTTATTACACTTTCCCCTTCTACAGCATCTTATTCACTCGTAGTTTTATAGTGATTGCGAAGCTCATTGCCTCCCTGAGTCCTTATAAAAAGAGAACCCAAAGCCCGATTTTCCCAAACCTTCTTAAACATCATCAGCAATTCAACAAC
>JAAMPI010000042.1:0-84443 GCA_013054445.1 Cudoniella acicularis
ATCCTCGCCAGCCTAGTGCGTTCCGAATCCCAAGCAGCCCGCTCATCACTCCACCAAAAAACCTCCCATTCCAATTGGAGTCGTTCCCTCCTTTCCCTCTCTACATTCTGTTTTAGTAATTTGTTTTCTTTTTTAAGGGTTTGGATTTGTTGTTTTAGTTGCTGTTGTTCGGTGTGGATGGTGTCAGTCATGTTTTGTCTTTGGGTCTGGCTTGGGTTTCGTTATCTGGGACAGGGAATATGCTGTTGCGGTATGTTGCATGTGGCACTGTGGTTTTGGATACTGTTTAAAAACAGCAGAAAGGTGACGCTTGATATAGCTATGCCTTGATGGATTTTTGTGAATCCATACGATAGAGCCTACCGAATAAGCATTACCTTCTCGTCGAAAGGAGAATAGATAGGGTCTATCCACCCACTAATATCATGAAATAACACAACAACGGCATATTGTCAAAATTCACATCCCATCCTACCAAACTAGGTGCACGATTCATTCTCGAATAGCTAGCTACTCGTAAGCATGATCTTTTCGGAACTGCTCTCGAACCCCCCAGTAGTACCAGCACTCGTGTCAAGGTAAGTAATTCTTTTTCTACAAAGCAATGCAAATACTAGTTTGGTGAAACATAACATTACACCTAGGAATACCTCAATTTTCGAAATCTCAGTTATCAATCCTCAACACAGCAAAACCCAATCCATCCATCTATCACTCTACTCCCAACAAAATAGGAAACCGAAACCAAAACTACTTTCACATTTCCAACGTGACCAATACACTACCGCCTACCTACCAACATAGCCAGGTAAGAAGACAAAGTATCTATGCGACAGAGAAAAACATATATAACGCTTATATAATTTCTACCCAAAATGCCGATTTAGTTTTCCGGGATTCCACCTAGCCCAGGTATCACTCCCCCCTCCTTAGCTCAAAATCAAATAAACAATCGACCCAATCCGTCCTGATACTCGAATTGCCTTTCGACAGACGCACAAAGCATTCATCTCATATTCTACAAATAAACCGCATCTTAAACAAAGCTGCTCAAATATTATTCCCATGTATGCCTTGTAGAGCAGCAAAGCCAGAGGCAAAACTACTTCAGTACAATCCCAGAATTCTAGAATGAAGCCCCTGAACGACACGAAAGTGACACGTGATAAGGGGCAAAAGAATTTTTCAGGTCTCACGTGAATATCGCAAAATTTTCACATCATTGGCTGCAATCATTTTCCAAGGTGACAAAGTCTTCATTAATCTAAAGGCCAACCACTCCCCTGCTCTCTAATATGAGCTAGGTATCAGGAAGACAACGATCCATAGACCTCGAAATATCCTCGAAAGAAAAAAGGGGGACCCAGTGTTTCCTCGAAAGGTGAACTGAATATCATAACGTCGTATCCCACTTTATCCAGCCAGGTGGTGTTTTTTGATATTTCACCCAGCACCATCAAAAATTCGACGGCCATGCGAATGGAAAAAGCTCAGCAAAAAAAAAAACTGGCGTTGTAAAGTTTTCCCCACCCACTCCGTTCTTTCACGCCATGCATTGTGCTCGCTCCGTTTGCCCCTGCCCCAAACGATGTAGGTGATCATCAGCGAAAGAAACAATGCTAGGCGATTTGCCAGCCCCGATCATCCATCTGAAGTTCGCCAAATTGTGAATCGAAAAACAAAGCAACCCATCCCATTCTCCCAGCCATTTTGTGCATGCCAGCCCCCTCCCGCAACGAGAAAGCCAGCGAAATCCAATTGAAACTCATGTTACAAGAAAACCGAAAAAACTAGTGCTCATGTCTTGAAGACATATAAATGGAAAAGCAAAAAGAAAACCCGCCTAATTACAAATTTCTGGGTGGCGAACCGGAGAAACCGGCAGCCCATATGTTGGTTTTTATGAGACCCGAGTGATCGAGTCGAAAGTCTGAAAGATCATGAATGTGCAAAGAAAAGAAAAGCAAATTAATTCCACGCACGCAAGCAATAGTGCCTCTCCCTCAATCCCAGAACACCTGACTAGATTGCCATCCAGTTCATGCCATCCTGTTTCGAAAGACAAACGAAAAATCTAGTATCCGCTGATGCAACGCCAATATCAAAATGTATTTAAGGAAAAGGTCGTAAGATCGAGGCAGCCGCCGAATATGAGTAGGCGCAACGCAACTCGAGATCGTAAAATGTGTGTGTGCGCGTGTCCGAATGCGTAATTATCAAGTAACCCCTTCTCGAATTTTGGAGATCCGCCGGATGTAACGACACCTCTGAACGTAATGCGCGCTGAAAGATGACACTGAAAAGGAACGCAAACTTTTAAGACGGTGCGCTGGGCATCGAGGGTATTGGTGAATATGTGTAGAGCGAAAAAGGAATCTGAGGTCGAAGTGATTTTGTCAAACAGGCTATATGACAGCAAAGTCTATTATCCCGCAACAATCTGTTGTCCGCCATATCCATGACTCATGAAGTATGGTTGTTTGGTGTGAGGATTGCAATTACCGCAGCCGCACTCGGGTACGTTTTCCCAGATGTTGCTACCATAGTGATTTCCGTAATGGGGGGTAAATGGGGTGTGGTAGGCAGCGACACGAGTTGGAGCGTACGAGCTATGAGCCTGGGGTTGGTATCCTCTCGAGTATTGATTGAACAAAGCCCAATCGTTGTATCGAGGTCCTCCACCTGTTGCACTCAGGTAGTCTGGGGTGTTAACACCAGAGTCGGGTGCTGAAGGTGGTGTGAGATGAGGTGTAGGATACGAGTTCATCCAAGAGCTTGTTTCGTAGCCGGAATGCTGGAAGCCAGACTGTGGATGTTCTCGCGACGCACTCTTCGTGTAGGCGCTGTAAGTGTTGGAGTATGGGCGAGCTCTCTGGACGTTCGTATCGATGGGTGCAAGAGGTGCAAGACGGTCGAGGGTTGCGGTACGTTGGAGGTTCTTGGTTTCGCGCCACTCATTCCAGCTCTGCAGCCAAGCCTTGAAATCCTTGCTCTCGTCGAGGTTGACATACAAATTCCAGGCAATTCCCTCCAACCATTCGTGCTCCAATTTGTTCAACTCTGCAACAGAAATTCCACTGACCTCCGACCATGAGCGGTTCTGAAATGTGTTATCATCCAAGAACTTGCTACCAAGTAGGAGACCAATTGTCAACATGCGCCAAACCTGACCATCGCTGATCTTGAAGTCCCGCGGACCAGAGCTGAGCATATTCACTCGTCTGGCGAGGTAATTCATACCCAGCAAAATCGTGGTACTGGGAAGTCTCGTGGAAGACAGAAGACCTGAGACGAATTTGCGAAAAGCGGGAGAGACCGAGGATCCAGGGATGCACAATCGCTGAGCCATTTCAGCAACGTAGTCGGTCATCTGGGAGACCTCATAATCCAAAACCGCACACACACCGCCGGGAAGCATGCTGGGCGACTTTCGTGTACCGACAAAGATTCAAGAAGAATCTTGTCGGGTGCAAGAAGAAATCTTCTTGCTCTTGTAGAGGACCGTGAAGGGGAAGAGCAAGATGCTAGCTGTCGCTAATGCGAGTGTTCGACAGAATTTTCGGCGTGGAGGACGTGAGAAGACGGTGGACGAAGGAGCAAATAGTTACTGAAAATTAATTTCGTGAATCCGCCATAGATCAGAAGGTCCTCGAGTTGAGAAAACTTTTCTTGACCCCAAGTTGTTAACCCGAATTATGACCTGCGACCACCAACAGTGCAAAGACACCGATGCACACGTTCAGAACGACCCGACCATGCGGCGAAGAGAATTATTTTCCGAGTCTGGTGATTCTAGGGATCTTGTGGAAAAGTCAGCAAGTATTCCGGCGCTCGTAGCAGAAACGGCCAGTGCAAATCCGATACAGCCCTCAGACTGTAGAGGTGGTAGCAGTGTGCGACGCTCGAAATGCTGAAGGAAAGTAGAGTTTGAGTCTCGCAGAGGCGGATGGTAATGATGGGTGCAGACAATGTGTGTTGACATTTCCCCTGGCTCTCTGGAATGCTTGTCGAGTTTTCCGGGTTTGACTTCGCGATGACGGCCGAAGCAAGTCGCGCTGATGATTCGAGGACGTTCGGCTTTGGCGTAGGATGGCGACTGAGTATGGTGGAAAGTACAAAATCGAAAACCGTTTACATACCTGACTGTATGGATCCGACTTTGGGAATCCGAACTTCTGCTGGTTGCCCAGGTGTTGTTGTCGGTTGCCGGATCGTGGAAGAGACAGGGAAACCTGCAATTCCCAGAATCGAGAGTGGACTGTCGTGCAAAAGGCGATGCGACGACGAGCGAGAGAAGGAGAAGGTTGGAGCGGAGACTGGAGGAGGTGGTGAGGTTCGAGGAGTTGATCTCACTCCAGAGAAGGAGGAAGGGTGGTGAGGTTCGAGGAGTTGATCTCACTCCAGAGAAGGAGGAAGGGTGGTGGTAGAGGAGGAGGAGGAGGATGAGGAGATTTGTGGGAGGAAGATTAGCTTGGTGAGAAGGCGAGGGTTCACGGGTGCGAAGAAGGTGCTGGGGGCAACGGTGGGTGCGATGCGGTGGGTGCGGTGCGGTGGGCACTGTCAGTCTGTCAGAGGCAAAAGAACAGGGTGGTGCACTGGGACTGGTGGCCCCTTCAGATTTTTAGTGCGGTCGGCTGTTGGCCCAGCGGAAAGCGTACAAGCGGCGAATGTGAACCTGGGCCTGCGCGAGAGTCGAGACTGGTGCTGGTGCTGGAGCTGGAATTTGCTACGGTTACGGCGATGCGGGTAGCAAGTGGGCTTGACTCTTGACTTTTTTGGGGTTACGGGACCATACCGGTGCTGCACGGGTTACGGGCTTGCCAATTTAGAAGACTCAAGTGCCAGTGACTGCACCATCCACAGTCCACCGAGCAGTTGTCGACAATTGACACCGTCACAGGTGCCACTTCCAGGCGCATACCTAAAGCCAAGCGGTTGCTGTTGCGGTTTGACCGAGTCACCTCTGATCCTCTTCCCTCCATCACCACCTCCTCCTCATCCTCGCACCAGTCGCCGTGGTGTATGTGCGGCGATACACCCCACTCTAACGGCTGCTCTCTGCCTGCATCATCATCATCTATCATCTGGCGGCTGCTGCTGCTGCTGCTGCGAGACTTGACTGACTTAAGTGACTCCTCTATCTGTACGGAGTGCTAGTATGCACTCTGCAGTGCCAATCCGCCTGTGCTGAAGTGCCAGCGGCTGCTTCGGGCTCCTGTCTCGTCTTGTCCGGCCCTGCCCTGTCCTGCCCTCCACTGCCTCCAGCGCCTCCGGCCTTGCGTGGACGTCAACGTGAATATGCTTTTTGACCAGGCAGCTGATAATCAGATCTCGTACTGACCCTCTCCGCGCAGCCTTGATTTCTTCTCCTGGTGTATTGGCTAGACAGCGTTGCTGGTGCAAAACAGAACTCAGGGTCTCCTGAATGTTACGGAATAATACTACGTACAGACCAGCTGGGAGTTCCAACAGGCACTCCTGCGCTGTACCCGAACTGTCCAGTGTCCTCCTCAATCCTCCTCCCTCCTGCTCCACGCAGACCGTCAGTCTCCGGGCCAGTCTCGATGCGCGCTGCCGGCTGCTGGCTGCTGAACGCTTTTGCTGACCTCCCTAACCCCGACCAGCAGCAGCCCAGGACCCGCACGTTCTCCCGTCCATTGACGGCATGATGGGATTGGGCATCTGGGATTATTATTGGGGTTTGGTCACTGGTCAATCACAGACACTGTCTAGAGTACACGCTACACGCACTCCGCTGAATCAAGTAAAATCACGCCTCCTCTCCAGTCGCAACTCGGCCGTCTTCATGTCTTTACTCGGCCCACCTTGCACCACTACGACGGAGACGCCACACACCACACCTCCGGCGTCCCAACCCACCATCATCTTTGGAAACAGAAACAGAATGGCGGTGGCCAGCGTCGAACCCGCCGCTCATTGGGGATGAGGGCGACAGCCTAACAGCTGCAATCTTACTTGCACTCGTCACCGCCCACTCGCGATCCCGTTGCTTTGTTATTCATGGAATCACAACTGCCCCCGGTGCACTCAGACTGAGGTGATCCGTGATTGCGCTTCGCGTCGAAGGATTATTGTGCGAGTCATCTCGATGGCAAAGATGCGCGGAACCATCTCTCTGACGACACGAGTCTCTGTCAGACTACCACCACAGGCAAAAGTTATTCTGAACACACACCACCTCGAGCCTGCAACCATGTGCCTCCTTATGGATATCACGAGCTCAAATCAGAGCAGCCTTGCTGGCGTGGTAATAATCTCTTTAATTTTTATCTCATTTCTCTGACGATAATTCTGCCCCCTTCGTAAACTTTAATACCCCTTCCCCTTTTTCGGAACAGCCTCAAATCCAGCTAATAGGAAGCTCTCGCGGTTAACGTCCATCCCTGCGTGCCGGAAAAAATAATAGGTACTTTGACTTTAAGTATCTTATATTCTGTGGCCACTCCCGGACACCCAAAACCCCTCCTACTAGAATATCACGTTTACATCCTCGCCCTCACGCCTGATTTGCAAAGAATCTCCTTTCATAGCGTAACAGAGTTCCTCTACCACAGCTCTACCATTGAGCTCATACTATCTCTAATACCTATAAAGAGGTCTTATCCGAGTTCTGAGGCCTTACCACTATGCAGGAAATCGTCATCAGCCTTGTGGCTGATGTAGCGCGTAATTTTATGCATGATCGCCACGCGGATCTGTACCTCGGATTGAAGCGAGTGACGATTTTGGTTAGTGCGAAACAACCCTTCAATATTTACGCCGTAATTTACAGTAAAATTTTAGAGCCTTAGGCATAAAGGCCAACAGTGGCTGGAAGTACTGTGATGGCTGGCTGCGCCTCGGTCAATTCATGTAGGCCGGAACTACATTTCTCCAGTAAGTTGCTAATAATACACTGGGTATGGGCGACTTGATTGACGAATCAATTTATCTTTGCTATTCTAAGCATTTTAGTAGAAGAATTACAAGGTGATTCTTCGAGGATTTCATTGAAAGGAAGGGTAAAAAAGGTAGATAATAAAGGGAGTAAAATTGTGAGGAGGAGGCGTTGGTAGGCAAAGAAGTCACGTGTAGCAGGAAAAAGATTCAGTATAGAACTAATCTCTGGCCCCGGTCCAGCTATCTGCTACCGATAGGGGTCCGATGCCAAGGCCCAATGATGATAGAAATCAATGGCATTATCTGGCATCCCCAGAACCATGATCCTGGATGTCGGAGATTTGCTACCGACATCATTCTGGACATCCGTCGACGATCCAAGCCACGTGACGGGCGCCACCTAGCAGGTAAGCGAACCACATCACAAAAATGTAGTGTGCGACTATGTAAAATAGCTAGGCTAGTGGCAGATCATCCTGGATACGGGCCCTTAATTAGAGAGTGAGTACCACATGGCCAGAGACTTTGACGGGAATCACACAGTTAGGATAAATTTTCCCGCTTAAAATGGATGATCCATTCCTCTGTCCTGTTCACGTAACACCTCTAATGGAATGTGGGCTGCCTGTGCCTATCCCTTCGTCTACCGAGACATGTCCAGCGCAAGGCATCCACAGCTAATAGTATGTTCCTGCCTGACGATTTTGGCTGTGGATGCCTGGCGTGGACATGTCTCAGCAGACGAAGGGATAGAACTAACTGAAGGGAAAAAGCAAAGATGGTGGAATAGCTCCGGTCGTATTCACTGTGGCGTACAAAAATATGCCGCGTTAATTGTGGTGTCTCACTTGCAACTTTGTTAGTAACTGGGGTTACACTGACTATATGGAGGCTAGATGTCTTGCTGCTCACACATTCGATACACCTGTGTGTTATATAACTCTGGAGGTTAGCAAGTCTCAATTTTTTGGCACCCCTCGGACACACCTCGCAAATCCCTTCGGCTCCACCTCTGCCCATACCATCATTGTCACGAGCCCTCCTGCGGTATTCATTCATTTCTCTTCTCAGGCAGCCTTATTGCCCTTGACTTCCTGGATCCTATCTTCTTGCTTTGTGGCAATATCCTCACCATGAAGTCCTTTGCCTTCCTTTCCCTTCTGGCGTCCCTCCCGGTTCTGACACTCGCCGTCTCGATCGTAGAGCCTGCTGTCGCCAAGCCGGTGAAGCGTGACTGGCCCGACCTCGATGCCTTCCTGACTGAAGTTGCTGAGCTCTTCTCAGATATTACCACCGACGATTTTTCAGACGCCCTCACTAATGGGGAGGCCGCACTTGCTACTCTCTTTGATATTCAGACAACTCAGAACCTCGGGAGCGGCTGTGACGACGTCACTGTACTCTTCGCCCGCGGGACGTTCGAGCCAGGCAATGTTGGCGCTCTCGTTGGCCCGGAGTTCTTTGACGCGCTCTCCAGCATGCTAGGTAGCTCCAAGTCCCTTGGCATCCAGGGAGTTGACTACCCTGCTAGCATAGAGGGAACCAATGAAGGCGATGTCACCGAGGGTGAGACTATGTAAGTGCCTATATCTCACGGCTAAAATAATAACTAGCCTGCTATTCTCCATTGATTTATAGCTGTTTGTATAACGTCAAGCTTACAATTCCCGCCTTTCTAGGGCAAGAAACATCACCTCCATCCTCAGCTCCTGCCCAAGCACCCAGCTGGTGCTGAGTGGGTACTCGCAGGGCGCTGCGCTCGTCCACAACGCAGCTGTCGATGTTGGCTCGCTGATGTCGAGTGTCGCTGCTGTTGTGACTTTTGGCGATCCAGACTCGTCCACTCCAGTAGCTGGCATTAACCCCTCTAAAGTGCTTATCATTTGCCACGTGGGCGATGTTGTCTGCAGTGGCTATCCAGTCATCACTCCGCAGCACCTGACCTACGCTGTGAATGCAGACGAGGCTGCCAGCTTCGTTATATCACAGCTCTCGTAATATTTACCAGTAAGGGGGGCATGAAGGGAATGGAAATGTGTTGGTCTGGATTTCTTAGTTTTCGTGTGTATAGGCGGAGGTAATGCACTAATGGATTAGAGAAGAAAAGATTGGGGAATTGAATTGTTGTCTCTTGTCTTTACCTCTATCTCTGGGGATCTAGTGCTAATATATATAATAAAACTCCCAATTGTACATATACAGCTGCTTCATTCTCAGCCCTTGTCTGAACTGGTTACGGAGATCAAGGAGAGATTCGAGAGTCTAGTAAAGAATCAAGTCGAGACACGGCTATTCATCGACAAAATCAGTTTAGTGAGCGGCGCAATACACTTCAAAGAGGACAGTAAAAAGTTCAAACATGTACCTGATATAAGGTTCCATCATAAGGATGCTGCATAGCCTGGCGTCATAATTTTATAGAAGCGGAAGAGCTTAGTTGACCTGGCAGAAAACTACCTTCTTGCATCAGATGGTGGGATCAGTTAGAATTGATTTAGAATACAAGAAGTCAAAGGAAGCCAGTATTTCAGGAGGTGTAATAATGGCTGTGTCAATACTAGAGCCATCGGTGTCTTGAACTGATTCGGGCATAGTTGCAGATTGTACTACTGTCATTGTGGAAAGCACAAAGTGGATGACCCGCTGACATCGAGGTATTCTTAGGCAGAAGTTTAAGCATGCACGTGATCGGGTTCTATACAAAAGACTCACGACTACCGAAGACATGTCAGCCAACTGTACTGCGTTCCGCCACTCAGGATCATCCCACTATATTAGGTCAGTATCAATAAAGTCAGTCAGCGGAAGTAGTAGTCCTAACAAAGGTGTTTCAAGTTACGAGCTATTCATATGACGGTGCAACAATGCCGGCTCCATCGAGCATCGCAATCCAACACACCTGAATAAAACTATCAAGCGATTCTCATGACAGAGCCACTCGACACCGCCAACAATCATCGACGTCTCTACTGACTTATCCACTCCCTTCGAACTACCTGACAAACAGCGACATCGACGCGGGACAATGTGAACTTGTGCAGCGCCCGTCGGTGGGCATGGTACCATAAGGACTCCGCGTGTACCAAGTAAAAGGACGGCCCGAGTAGTAATATCAGAAGGGAAATAGGGTCACAGTTAGAGAAATAGTACGAAGGCTGCGGTCAAAAGTCCGGGTAATACAGGGTAGATGGCCTATAAATCACAGGAAGTACGCTAAAGGTGCCTATAAATATAGGCAGCACTCGCTAAGATTGTCGCAAGGCTTATCCCCTCGACCGGTGAGACATTACTAGCGTACTAGCCACAGGTGTGGCACTCAATAGAAATCTTTAAAACGTGACTTCTGGAGTTTTATTAGGTGCCACACCTATGGCTAGTACGCTAGTAATGTCTCACCGGTCGAGGGGATAGCTTTTGTTCCATGTTTTTATCGAATTTTAAATCAACGTACAAATATTATTAGAGTGCACACTTTATATGAGCTCTAGATACTATCTAATAGCCTGAGCTAAAATATTTAAGGAATTAGAAGACTGTTAGGCGTTGAAAAAAAAAGGTTATAAATATTTGCTTTTTGATGTTCCTGAATTTTGGGTGCCCTGATGCCTTAGCGAGGTAAAGCCTGTAATGCGCTATATTACCTAGACTTTTGACCGCGGCCTTCGTGTAACCAGTGGCATCGAAAGCAATTACGATTATAATATTGAAACCCTAACAAGCGGTGACATCCCTTCTATTTACGCCAATAATACAATGACTGACTCTAATACAGCAATTAGTCGCGAGGCCCACGCAAGTCTGCCTTAAGAAACCCACCTCGAATTCTATTCTTCTTCTAGCGATCCAGTTCTCCGCGATCTGCGCTTTAATACATACGTGCCACTAGTGCTCTCCATGGCACTGGCACTTCGATCGTCTGTGCCACTTCTTGCTCTGGCGCATCTCCCTCTCGCACAGCACTCTTATGTTTTCGACCACGTTTCCTCTTGCCCGTTATGACCTCTTTCGCAGCATGTGCCACTTCTGGCTCCGCCTCCGCCTCTGGCTCATCTGCCTCTAACGTAGCGCTCTTACGCTTTCGACTACGTTTTCCCTTCCCTTTCATAGCATCTTTCGTAGTACGCGTTGCTCGTGCTCCTCGATGTCCTCATAACTCATCACCTTCGCCTTCCCCTTCCCTAGTACGACTGACTTAGTTGATCGGCGAACTTTGGCTTCGTTGTTCATTTTCATTAAGAGTTGATTTCGTTTATCGAGGAGGGCATAATAGGCAATAGATCTTTGGCCGGCATTAGTAAGCTTTTGCACACGCCTCTGTAGCCGCTGTATGCTTGTCTTGTTAAGTGTATAGGCATCCTGTTTAATTAGGTTATACAGCGACATAAAAGCCTCTACTAATACTAGCGTCACAGGTGTTTATGATAATTCATCTTACTAACAAGAACCTACCTTTATCTTATTAGCTCTCGTGACAGTTGATTTAGCAGGGGGCTTCGGCGTCTTTCTAAGTACTCTGTCAGGGTTAAGCGGAAACAAACTACTCGTAGCCTACGTAGTAGTGATATTTCTTTTTATAAACGCCTTTTCCCTTATAGGGCTATATAGAGAGGTGAAATGTTCCTTGCTAACTGTGTTTATACCTCCTTAATATAGTCGATTAACCTAGTGTCACAGACCTGGTTTAACGCACAGTCCTGCGACTAAGGAGACTCAGACAGTGTGGCGCTATATGCGACAGGAGGCTGCGACGCAGCCCCTGACCCCTTATCACGTGCCCTCGCTTGCCAGCACTCACCTCCTGTATATAAGGCCCCTTCGGGGCCACCTCCTCCTTCTTCTCTCCTTAGCTTAGTTTCTTCGTAATATCAGCACCTTCTTGCAAATACGTCCCACGTGACGTCAGGGCCTTCGTGCCTTTGCAGAGCTGTAACAGATACTAAAAGCAAGGGACGGTAGATACTTGATTCGCACAGGATTCCCGAGATCAGCCATTAGTTTCAAATACTTTTCAAGGGCTTTCTCCTCCGACGGAGTGAGATATTGTTGGCCTTGGGCCTTCTCTTCTTTTGAGCGTCGCCCATGATTTCGATAGTAAAGGGTAGTCAGAGGAACTCCACTGCGTTTTGATCTGGCATCGTATGTTTGAGGCTCTCCTGGCAGGGAGGCCTCTGCAAGGGCTTTACTGGCGCGGTCGCTCATAAAGCATAATCTCCGTACCTTACTTGGAGATGGGGATGGGGATTGGAACGGCTGAGTGGCAGCTCTGCGCAGAACTTGACACGTGGCTGCTGTGGAAACTTCTAGAGGAACGCCACATTGCGCCACAAGTTCACGTGACATTTAAAAAGTGTGTTAAAAATACGACAAGCGTGGGTGTGAATACACAGGCAATAAATCCTTCCTCGCTTATTAAGATGCTTGGCATTTTGTGTACCTCCCCACCTTTGTCCGGATAAATCCGGCAAGCAGATTTCTTTATACTTTTTATTTTCAAACTTTGAAGTTATAATTGAACTCAATAGAAGATCTATGCCATGGCCCCGAATTTCGGGGACAGATCAATAATTATAATAAAACAGGGGGTAATAGCTACAACAGCTTTTGATGCTCTTAACAGGATGATCAACAGTAGAGCCAAATTGTAATATTTTTCTAATTGCAAGTTAAGCCCTTATATAGAAATAGCTAAAGAACAATAGCAAATTGATTATAACTTTATATATTTGTGTGGTGGGGATTTAAGAACCCCAAACTATGAAGTCTCCGGCACGCAGGGTTTTCCGGCGTGCAGGGATGGACGTTATTAAGATATTGTTACTCGTCACCGGTGCGTACTCGTGTCTGATGAATCCACATGTGCATCCCCTGATGTCTTGGGAATAAAAATAAATAGACATCCCCCCAAACTTGAGTGTTGTCGGGGACCCGGGGCACAGTAAGAGACCCCCTCAATAAATGGAACTTCTCGTGATGGCTTCCGGTGATGGCTGATTCTTCGAGCCAAGGGCGTCCATCACCACCTCGGAGGCGCCAAAGGGATCTGCAGAATCATCCATTTCAAGCTGGCGACTGGCGACTCACATCACAGGCAAAGCAGACCCACGCAGCAGTTTATCATCACTTTGGAGTTGGAGCCCCGTCGAGTAAGAGAAACCCCCACGAAGCGCAGGTCATGCCATGCAATGCATATTTCGCAGCTCCTGTCGCGGAGACGCCTTCTATTGCCTATCCTTTTTTCATACCCTCGGGTGTCTGGGCTGGGAGGCAGAACCTTGGTCATGATTCACGATAGTTCCGAGTCCAAAAGACAGTTACTTGGAGCACGGTATTTCGTATACTACTGTACGTAACCTGGAATCGCTTACTGTTATGACTGTACAGCAAGGTGCTCTGTATACGGTCCAGTAGAGCAGTGTAGACTCGTCCCAAGGAAGGAATAGGCTCGCCAGCGCCCCTTTTTCGGTGCCCCTGGGCAAATTGAACAATTTTGGATGAATCAGCTGTTGCTCTGCCGGTGTTGGACCTAATGAAGTCTTTATCCCACTTTATGCACATGTCTCTATGCATGTTGTTGGCTGTGCCTTTGTACCTGAATCTCTGTAGAAGTCAAAATGAGCGCAGCACCGCAGCACCGCAGCACCGCAGTACCGCAGATCGGCGTGACCCAGCAGACTTTCATCCAGCAGAGCGTTTGCCGGGAACTCGTGGGACTCTGTCACTTTGTGAGACGTTTGTAATTTTGGCTGCATCAGCATTGCATGGAGTCATGGACGTGGAAAGTGGGAAACGCGCATCTGCAGTTTCCTTCCAGCGGCAGCCGGCCAGCCGAAGAACCCCGGGGCCCCTACCGTGGTGACCGTACTTTCTTGGCGTTGTGGGCTTGGGCTTGATACAGCGAGGCATTGACGGCAGCACAGCATCGCCAGCCACAACATAGCAGACACACAAAGTGTGGCCACCCGGCGACTTCGCAACAACTACTGTACACGCGCAGATCGGCAGTGCGGTATCTCGCTGCCTCGAGTCCAGCACGCTGCACGCGTGGAGGCGAACCGTCAGTCTTTGTCTGCCTTGGATCCATCACGAGATGTGATTCATCTCGAATAGCTACCCTGTATTGGTGTTGGGTTGGATGAGTCCATGATAATGTGAGTCCAGACTGCGGATTCTCCCCACTCGTAACTGGATAGCACAGTAGGAACAGGTGACTGGCAAAAGGCCTGCGCTATATCAATCAAGCATAGTTTCAACCCAAGTTCGGACGAAGAACTGAACCCTAAGCCGTCCGCTAGTTCTCAAGCTGCGGCCCGAGTGGGAAAGGTCTGGCTAACCTCAAATGCAACGATGTCTATTTGTTGGAAGTACTGAGGCAATGATGTGTCTCCATTCCGATGTCAGTGCACCTGCTTCATATGGAGAACTGCAGAGGCGAAGGAGACCGCATCGTCGATCGGCCCCTATTCCTGATAGAACTACAATTTTCTAGCGGCAAGGAACATCGAATGTCAAGGTTTTTTAAACCCCAAAATCTCGATAGACGAGCCAACCGGAAAATTCCTTTCAATCCCTTCAGTTTCGATCCTTCGGGAAGCCAGTTCATGTTCTCCAATGGCCGTGAATGATGAAAAGAAAATCTGCTGGCTTTGTGGTGGCACTCCACTCATTGATCATTATCCAGCCATCAGCCCAGAACAACGCTTCATAATCCTCGGACTGGGAAGCAGATTTGCGGCCTGATCTCGGTGATTCGGTATCCTTTTTTCCATGGCATCCACTTCACGCTTCCAGATTCCAGATTACTGTACATGTACATTACTTGTACAACCGAAAAACATTCGGACAGCCTGAACTGAACTCCTCAATGCAGGCTTCTGCAAACACTTCCACTCTGCATCGCGAAATCCACATGTAGTCCCGTAGAGGTGGGATTTTCAATGCGAGGGTATTATTCTTAGTCCCACGATCCGGAATAATGGAGTTTTTTACAGGTTAACAAGATATCGTCACATGGGATTTTGGATTTTGTCAGATCCTTCCATCATCTTGCATTCTCACCCCCTCCTCTCTCACTCCACTCCCCCTCTTTCACTCCCAACGGGCCAAGATCAAGAAGCCCAACGTTTACAGACTCTACCAGCTTCCCGAATGGCCGCGGCCCGCGCAACGTGTGTGGGACAGAGAGGCGCACTCCTCGAGAAACACTCCCAATGACAACTCACGTTTCTGCAGAGTAAAGTGACTGATATTTATTTCCCGATCGTAGCCGCGTTCAAAATGGGACGGTTAACTTACTCGGCAGCTCCTGCCCACCAGGCCACCTTCTCCAAACTCTCAAGTAAAAGGCCGAAAGTGGAAGTTATCTAATTATTGGAATAGCCTGGTGGTGATTGGGTTGGTTGTGCCGTGGAAGAGCGCGTAGGCACGATTATGCAGAAGTGGTGACACACTTGATGAAGCGGGCAGCAGAATTAGGATATTCGTGCTCGAAACGAGGCGGAATGGACTACGCCACGAGAGTACAGAGCGGGATAAAGATGCCGGGAGAGAGTTTTTTACCGGATACCGAAGATTGAGAGAGATTTATTTTTGTGGCTTGCATTGTAAGTGCCATGTGGGAAGGAGGCACTCGTAGTACTGCGCCTCCCAAAAGAGGTGAGCTGAGGGGTCCCATCACGTGATAGTTCAGACTCGAAGTCGATCAAGAATAAGTTCCAGAAGAAGCTATGCTCAAATAAGATATTTTCGGGGTTGCAAAGTAGTTCCAAAAGCAATTTTAAAATATATCCTTTTTCTGACCTCTTCAAAAATATAGAAGCAGGTGACGTTCTTTATGAAAATTTACTAACCAGATTCGGACTTGCTTAACCGAGACAAAAGGGGGAGGAAGGAAGGACAACACTTCCAAATTATAAGACACCAAGTGGGTCTGAGATTAGGTTAACAAGATTAAAGGGAACATGGAACCTGGAAACTCTAGAGTTCTTGTAGCTAATTTGAAACTCCACACGATGCAGCATGCGACATTCAGAATTCTTGTTTGTAGAAAATCAATACAGTGACTATCTTTGAGCACATAACGTAGATCAGAAATAAGGGATAATATTAGTCTTGCTCCCAAGCTGTCCATTTGACAGTCAAGATAAATCATGAATATAGGAAGCCCAGGGGACTGCACATGTCTGAATCAGACCCAGTCATTAATGGATGCTGAGCAACCCAATATTCTATTCAAGAAAATGGGACTGTAACTCAATTTGCAGCTTAGCCCTAACATGTAGCTTGGGCTAGGCTTGGAGAGCAGGAGGTCTTGTGCCCTAAGTCACGTTATTGCTTAGTTGTGTTGCGACCATTGGACGGACAGGTGAAATCATTTTGCAAAAATTCACCTCTTCCTCCTCCACCCAAACACTTCCCACTATCTTTGTCAACATCAACATTGCCATCAACTTTCCTTCAAAACACCCTCAGTCTATCCAAATCTGACTGCGCACTTGCACCATGGAGTTCTTTCCCTGTTCCTCGTTCTTTCAATGAGTTGCTAGGGTGGCGACGCAACAGGTCCACTCCATGACCACCTAGTGAGTTTTCACGGCACTCCATCCTCTCCTCTCCCCCCCTGGGCACTTGCGTCGCCATGGGAGAGGGAGGTAAAAATGCATCGTAGTCTTCCTACGCAGCGCACGCTCTTTCTCTGTCTTGATCAGAAATTGATGGATCCTGTCCTGGTATGTTCGTGCCCCTCAATGTCCTGTGCCGGCTCGTCCCCTTCTGTTCTCGCTTTTTAATGACACCAGCAGGACAATGGCAGAACAATGGCAGCTAAAACTGACTAGGAATGGCAGATTTATCACTGGGAAGCACAAGAAACAAGCAACCACAAAGAAGTTCTGAATACTGTCGCTGCTTGGCGACCCTCAAGCCCTGCAATTCACATTATTCACTTGGATCGCAAGTCATTTGAAAGACGTCCAACTCAAAGACCTGGTAAGTCCTTTCTACCCTATCGCCGTTTCATGCGCGTCAAGTTTAAGAAGGTCTGAACTTCTAAATGCTTGTTACCGCCAAGTGTTAATCAACGGTGGAAAGCTTTCCCCTCTGTCAGTCTTTCTCTTACTGTTAAATATTCGCAGAGGGTTGCTTTGAGTAGTCTGAAGAGCGCGTAGTGCGATGGATGGAAAGAGCAACCTGGCAGCTTGAGAAGGTAGAGAAGATGAGCCAACAAACCTGAAGCAGGCCGAATCCTGGATCCAGCAATTTGCTCACTGCTTCCAACCTTCGCTGCCTAGAGTTAAGGAGGCCACTAGAGATTACGGCCACATAAAACTCCACTTCGCCTCCTCTTCCCCGCTTTCAAGTCTAACACGAAGTTTCCTAAGACTAAGTAATTGTTAATAGAGGACTCTACTTCTAAAGGATCTAGTCCTAGACGAGTACAGAGAGAAATAATCAATTACTGCTTTGATCATCTCAGTATAATCAGAGTAGCGATCAACTCTTTCTCTCTGTACTCTTCCAGGGCCAGATCCTTTAGAAGTAGAGTTCTCTGTTGACGATTATTTACTCTTTGGGGTCTTCATGTTAGACTTGAAAATAGGGGAAAGACGACGGTTGCTTAAGAGTATCGAGAGGCACTGCAAAAACATTTATAGGAAGGCATGATACAAGCCAGAGAAAAGCCACCATCTCCTCTCATTAGCAACGGCCGAGCAACGAGGATAGCGCAGTCAAAGCACCATACATCTTACCAGCGCAAACAGTTAAAGTAAATATTTACCACCTCTCAAACATGAAAAACAAAACAACATGGGTTTGGGCGTAGCTGGTGCTGGTTCCGGTGCCTCCCTGAAAAGCGCGACCATGAATCCTACACAGTGTCAACGCCATACCCACAATAACCCACACGAGCACGTCAATTGTCGCCTTCTCATTCTGCCGTCACGACTCCGGACCCAATAACTCCAAGAAAACGGACATAGTCACATATAAAACATGAAAGAACATGAGGGATACAAATGAGGAGATCAAAAACATGCTGGACTTCTGTGGTGTCTAAGAAAAGGTAAGTCATCCTTTATTTTCCCACTCATTGTCTCCGAAGCCGAAAGCTAACATTAGCCAATTTGACAGGCCTTCCATATTTATGTAGAAATTGATTTGCCTTCAAACAATTTCAACATCTTAATCCGTGAGAACAATTCCAAATCTCAATGATAGGTAATGTTGGTGCAAAGGGAGGTAGGTGACTTAATCCTTCAATGATCTCGTCACCCTTCCCGTTGTCAAAGGCTTTTAGATTTCGATCATCAATTGGCATGTTGCTTGTGGCGTTTCGAGGCCAAAATACCTTCGTTCATGCAGTGAGGAGGTGTGATTTGATCCGCTCAGTGATCTCATCACCCTTCTTTATCAGCTCTTCTTACAGCTGAGACTGCTAGATCTTTACCTCTTTTTCGACATGGCATCGCCAGGAACTTTCATGCAAAAGTGAAGGCAGATGCTACAGGGACCTGCGTGAACTTTTTCGCCAACCTGGCCCGTCTTCGATTTATTGTGGACCACGATTTCCTTATGGCCATTGGCCCTCAACTAGGTAAGTTATCTCTGATCTGGGAACAATCCCCTAATTCCTCAAACAGCAGTACTAATTGTATGATCTTGATATAATAGATGACCGTGGCGTATACTGTGATACAACAATCGAAACCAAAGCCGAGAGTCCCTTGGCCAACAAAACAAATTGGAGAATTGTCACTACCGACATCCAAGAGTTTGTTGATAAGCTAGTGTCATCCCGAGCTGAAGGTGAAGTTGCATCCTTAATCACGACCTCTCCCCGGGTTTCCGATATCTCTGTCTGCTACTACATGTAAGCTCTTTATGAACCTTTCCCCTGAGCTTAAGCAAAATATTCATTTACTCATGTTCGATAGAAGGCCCCTATGTGCTCACCAAACGAAGCCTTCACCACCCTCTATATTAGGTATCGCGCAAACCGACTCTCGTCAATCTATAAGGTACTTCTAGAGATCTTCTGGAAGCACCAAACGCCGAATTCCAGGTAAGCAAGTGCTTAAACTTCTATTAAACAGCGTCCCAAAGTTTCTAACCCTCGCCTTCTATGATAGCCATTGCTGGACAGATGAGTCTTGATTTACGGAATCTTGCAGACACTTGCATCTGTCTCCATGGATACCCCGAACCTCCGATATAAAAAAAAAAAAGGTGTCGTATCGTCTCAGCTCTCGACTTCGGGGTGACTCCGCCATGGAAGGGAGCAAATCAAAATATCGATGAGGCAAATCATGTCAATAGCTATTGCTGGACAGTGCTGAGGCTCCTGTTTCAGTTCAACGGATCAAGCCTCTCGCCGTTAGCAACAATAGATCTAACGCGCCTTCATTTCCCGAGGGCGAAGCCTTCATCCTTAGTTCAATCGCTTACGGTGGCATCCTCAGTCAGATCTCCCACCTTGAGATGTTACCCTGTATTATTTCCAAAAAGTTGCCCAAGGGATAGGTGGAGAAGAATACAAGACATCGTTGAGCATCCAATTTTGGGTTCCTGCTTCCGTTTCCTGCATGTTTCTGGTGATACTATTTTGAGATTTGCAAATGTGCTTGAAGAACTGAGTAATAAGTTTTCATTCTGGTAGACTTACCCGAGAGATTGACCTTTAAGATTCCATTACAACCTGTCGCAGTAAAAACACATCACGAGAGAGAAAAGGCACAAACGCAGCAGCCGTAATATTCATAATTACTCTCCTACCCCGCCCTACGTTTTCCATCCAACCCCATCCTGCCCGCTACTAAGTATTGCAGCACACACCCTATTCTAAAAACCCAAAAGATCATTTCAGAATATCCCAAACGCAACCCGTTAAAAAGATATGCAAACCCCCTTATTCAAACAGTGACAAGAACGAATAAACAAAACTGGTTGTAAAAAGAGCCCAAGTCCATGCGCCAATGCTATGCAGAAATCTCTTTTCTGTGATGTGCAGCCCGCCCAGCGCCAATCGCAACAATGAATTGCCGAAAATGTTTTGTGCTGACCAAAAAATGAATACCCTCTCGACAGGAGGCGGATTTTAGCGGCGGCGTTCACCCTAACCTCCTAAACCCCTCGACCCCTAAGGTGGGAACCTCAACCCACCTTAGCGCAGGCACACCCTCTGACCTGCGTCTTTCCACAAAATTATTGCATTCGTTTATAACAAGAGACCATTCAGCCAATGCCCTACCCGCATATTTGGCTCTCGCGACCCTATCCGCTCTCCGCGTACCACCTTCATCAACAGCCCCAGGGTCTTTAGCTGTCACTTCGCGACTGATACCCGGCACCTTCGCTCCCAGCCAAGCTTGCGCCGCAGCAGGCAACCTAGGTGGTGAAAGGCGTCTTTCAGTGCCAACATTGAACCCCACACCACCTCGCATTCCAGATCCGTTTCCATTGGATATGGTTTGCCCTTGAGGCTTTTCAAAATGCTGACTCCACTCTAGACTGAACTTGAAGCTAAATGCCCGGTGAGTGCTTGTGGCAGGTGGTGTTTCGCTGTCCGAGCTTGAAAGCTTTGATTGATGCTGAGGTCTGGCACGTGCGAGCGCTGTTTCGCGGCGAGCCTCCTCAAGTGTCTGTGATTTTGTAGGCGAGGGACCCCGATTACTGGTTGGCGAGGAAGAATCGGCTACGGAGAACGTAGAAGGAAGCATTTTGCCCATGAAGGTCCATCGTTTTTTTGTTAGACGTATTTGGCGGCGAGTCTGCTGTCAATTTCGGATTTGAAGAATCAGCGGTGTCGAGTTTAGAGAGATTAGCAAGTGACGAATGTCGTTTGTAGGCTGTAGGTTGGGTGGTGCCAGATACGGTATTTGATGGCACAATACCATCAAAGCCAAGAAAGAGGCTGGCAGCAGGTGACTGATTGTCATTACGAATGATTAAAAGCCGTCGACCTGGAGCAGGATGACATGGTGCTGTTGATGGCGGAAGAGTTTTTGATTTTTCGGCAGCTTTCTTCAAATAGAGGTAATGGCTCCAGGCAGTCTTAACGCGTGTCGATACTACCGAGAAGATTTTACTTTATCGTGTTAGCATTGGACAAAAAGTTCAAAGCCAAGAACTTACGTATCAAGATCAGTGGCTTCTCCATCATCTCGACAAAGCCGCCAACATAACAATCTCATGTAATATGCCCGAACCATTGGGCACCAGTGATTGAAAAAACGATCGAATGTGTCTTCTGACACTAGCCATTCCATACACATTATTTCCTTGCGGCGATCATCACTTGCAATGACGTTCCAAGCACCAAATAGAAACGCGAAAAGTCGAATCTCAGACATGCTGTTCTCACTTTCAAGCATCTTCTTGCAGACATCTAACCAGAAGTACCAATCAATAAAGTCGGATTCGTAGGCGTTAGCATGGTGAAATCGAACAAATATTGTCAATGCTTCCTCCATGAAATCGCACAAAACAAAACAACCGTTGTGATCGAAAAGCGATGTTCTTCGAGCCGCAGCTTGCATCATTTTGCCAAAGGCTTCAGCAAATGTAATCCGAGCGAACTCATAGTCCGAGGGTCTTTCTGAGATGAAGTCTCGTAAGAGCATGATCAACCGATTTTCGGCCATCGGTCTTGCGGTGTTACTGGAAGGAAGTGGAAGGGCCGCTGCACTCGCATCCGCCCCAGCAAGCATATCATCAAATGTGACTGGAAGAGGTTCTGGTGCTGGCTGCCGATGTATGGTGGCATCTAAAGCTGTCAATATTTGTGCTTGAACGAGTAAGAAGCCTATTAAAAGTTAGCATATCATTTCTTTATATACCGTGGGAGGGGAGCCTACCTGGCGCGCGAGCTTTCGCAGTGAGAGGAAGCTCCGAAGGCATAAATTCCTCAGCCAGAACATGGTAATATTTTGCAAACACGAAGAATAAATCACTGTCCCGTCCACACCACCTGGCAACCCAAGGCCCATACCAAGGAATTTTTCCTACCATAATAGGCAGAAGAGGGTTTTGGCGTAATTGCGATGCCATTGATTTCACAGACGACCATCCCAAACCATGAATGTGGCCCGGAAAGGGGGCCACCACCTCATCCATATCAATTTTATTCAGACGCCTAGGCATTCCAAGCTCGTCTGCCACCCGGCGAAGGATATCGGTTTGCAATTTCCATACTCTAACCAAGACCTCGGCAACGCCAGGCACGAAAAAGAAAGCGTATGCAGCCGCCTTCCCACAAAAAGTCACAAGGCTTGCCGGCGCATGTCTCAAAGACATTTTATCCACAACAAAGCTCATCTGAGAAAGTAAATTCTGGATAAACAAGTTCCGCGCATTGTGGTAAACAGATTCGGTCATGAATTGAGAGACTGAGGAATTGAGAGAGCCCGAGGATTTTTGTTTTGCCACGGGCCGTGTCTCTGGAGATCGATTTGGAGAGCGTTCTGAGAGAGGAGCAAATTGGGAGGGTGACAATCTCCATTCCGGCCGGGTCATAATCGCGTAGCACGCGTCGAGTAATATGGGACGGTCCACGCCACTAACGGTCTGATTCTGCCTCCCATCGAGCACCTCTAAAAGTCCTGTCCACCACTTATTCAATATGGTAATTCGTCGATCAAGATCTTCAGGACGCAGATTTTTATTCGACGGGTGTGATGCGTGATTTCGAAGAAATGGTAGAAGGGATGCCCGGACCACATTCGTTTTCAAGGACCATGTCTTTGCCTGGAATTTTTGAAAGTCATTTTCGATTGAGCGGAATGCTGACCACAATTCGTCTCGGCGTTTAGGAGCATCACCACCGAGATTTTGAAGCTTTTCGAGAGAAGGGGCTTGAGGAATTGGGGGAACTTTATCTGTTGATGTCCTTGGCGTGGACCGGTTGTCCATAGAACTGCTTGGAAGGCTGCTCGTTGAGGAGTTGGTAGAGTTGAAATTAGTGAGGTTCATGAATACGCTCTGCGGTCTCTGCTTCATCTTCATCAATGTGGAACTGTTTTTCAAGGAAGGGATGGAGAGAGTCTCTGAGGTTTTGGAGCGGCGGGATTTGTCGAGCTTAGGCGCGAGTACAATAGACCGACGACGGGAGGGCGAGTTACTGCCTGTCATCTTTGAATCATCCATAGATTGGCTGTCATTCTCAAGTTCCTTCCCAGGGACTCGGTTCGGGGATGGTGACCGCGAGGAGGTCATCCATGACTTGCGTGCAAATGTTGCAAACGACTCTGATACCGTCTTGGTTTTATTGTCCCGGGTCGGCTTGGGGATAGCAGGAACTGGAGGAGCATCGCTTGGTGTTGTATTAGACGGCTCGGAGGGTGTCTGCCGTTCTGGGGAGCCCTTGACTCTTTGTATCCAGGACTTGGGACGCGCAACTAAAGACTTTCTCCTGCCAATTCTCTCCAGCTTCGGCCGCTCCTCCACCTTGTCCTTTGACAATCGATTGGCCGCATTTGGATCCCGCTTCTTCAATGCCTGGTTTTCTTTCTGGGATTCTCTCTGGCTCTTAGATGACGAGAGATCCGCAGACACGATCCTTTGCAGCTCCTTTTCTGACTTGTAGGGGGTTTCTAGGACTGGCAGGCAGCTAAAACTGGCTGATCGTGGAAAAGCGTCATTCTGCTGCGTCGGCGGTCGTTTGTAGTCGACAATGACCAGGTCCGGTATATTTGGGGAGGAATGCGAGCGAGGAAGGGCGGTATTCGTGTCGAAGGCCGTTGACATTGTCAACGTCGGGCCTTGCATGGCAGCTCGAGCTGCTGGGAAACGAGTGTGGTCTAGGAACTCATGTTACTGTCGATAGTGTGGTGACTGCTAGACGTTCGGATCGTAGAGTCTGGAATCTGGAATCTGGAATTTAGAGTGCTCAGCGCGGTCGAGGTCGTGCCTGGCCAGCAGAGCAGAGCAGTATCAAGTTGAGGCTGAGGAGGCACAAAAGCCAATTCCTTGAAATGGGGCGTACTCCGTAGGGGGAGCGTTTCCAGGTTCTGAAACAGCACCGAGCGGGCATACAGTGATTGCGATTAGGTAGAGCCAGGCGCAGAGTCTGCAGATAGGCGCAAATTAATTTCCTGTATAGGGTACTTGTGGACTCGAGGCACCGTATGCCGCAGCGCGCACGACGATAATGCGATGCAGATGGCGGTTGCAGCAAGAAAACGAATGTGAGGGAGGGCGGTGCACGACAGCGATAGCGATAGCGAGAGACGAGAGACGAGAGACGAGAGACGTACTCGCGATCTCGAGGTTGGGATTGGGATTGGGAATTGGATTGGATTGGATTGGATCAGATTGGGGTTGAATACAATCATCCAAGAAAAGGACTCAGGAGGGGCCATTCATAGGACCATAGGCTCATAGACCCATCATGGCCTGCCGCCTGCGAATACGATCTACTGCTGGGCAAAATCTGCAGGCTACGACGACGCCGATGAACTGCTTAGTGGCAGGACAGCCCCGTTTCTGGACAGGCCTCAGGGGCACTCGGGACTGGGCACTGGCTGAATAAAAGCGGCATTTGATACTTCTCCCATCTGAGCCTATCGAAATTGTGTTCACCGGTGTTTGGACGCCGAGCCTTCCGGATAGGAGTAGATGGATCTTGGGAAGTTGGGAGTTGGACGTCCGATGTGTTGTCGACATCAACGTCCGATGATGTTCTATGTTTAGGTTGGTGGCGGAAGTATCTAGCTATAGTAGCTAGGTACCGTAGGCGAATAGATATTAGATCTGGTGTAGGTGATTAAGTGCCAACTTTTTGCACTGTTTGCAGACATGCAATTGTTAAGTTGACCATTTTTATTGGACAGGACTCATCTTCAGATTGGGTTGACTTGGCTTGCTTGTGCGGCTTGTGCCATTCTATCTATCTATCCAGGCACCTGGGTAACCTCTTAGTTTGTTTTGCGACTTCATTAAGCTTGCCGGGATCTAGGCACATTTTCAATACAGTACTTCGTACCGAGAGCACTCGAATAGCAAGCCTCATAAATTTAACCCCGACTCGAAACAGTGTACAAAGTTGTACCCGTCCGACAACGCATGCGATACCTTAATCACTCTCCTTTCAAATCCCCGAGCCCTTGCTTTTTACACCGAAATAACACTCTGCTGCATCAGACTGCATCGAAGTCTCCGCGAATTTTGCCTATTCCTGTTTTTCATGCCACCGACGCGCCGTCTCCAATGGGGCGCAGTGTTCCAAAGTTCAGCTCACGTTCGATTTGTGAGGTTTGCGAAAAGGTCCCGAGTCTCAGGTGTGCTTTGCACTTTCTCAGCCTATATATTCGTACTGTCTTACTTTACTAATGCGGCCTTCGTTGTTCATCGCCGCCATAAGAGCCTTATGCCGCCGTCCAAAGAGGTTTGGCCTGGAAATTCGAGGAATTATTGATGACGTCGGAAATGGTGTTCTTTTGCTCAGTATGAATTGTAATGCACAGCCAAGGTATTGTTTTGGATTTAAGATTTAGCAGATACAGTACATCTGGAGGCAGTCAATTATCCGGCCATGCGCGATGCAACCCTGAGGTGGTTAGGCAAGGTTACGAGTTAAGGAAAAAAAAACAGGATGTCCATGGATTCGAGGCCATCGGTCAGCACGTAGATAATTGACCTGCAGAACAGTGTTCCTGGTTCAGGGAACGGAAAAAAGCTTGGCATCAAAGGTCATGTCGGCAAAAGGGGTAGATTGCACAATATCCAGTAAGGTACCTCCAACAAGATGACTTTCAAATATGAGAAACCTTCGGTCCTCAACGGGAGCTTTCCCGCAACCATTGAAGTCAACTCCTTCTAAAGCCGGCTGTTATAACATTGTAAATTGTGATCTGTGAATACAGTAAAGTGAGTCCAATCGAATGAGGTCATTATCAACCACCCGACGGCTAGTATGCCGATCCCGACTTCCGGTTACCGAGCCTTAGCGCCGGTGTAGCGCCGCTATTGTGCATCCGTGCTCACAACGGAAACGAACTGCCATCTGCACTCCGTAATACCATAACTTCAGCCTTGTGCAACGTCCACCGATAGAACCGCATCAGCCTTTCACTCAGGCCTCTTCTTCTCCAATCAACTGGCTTCCTCTTGCTTTTATCAATCTGGCCCTGCTAGCCTTTTATTCAATCCTCCTTCTCCTATAGCAACTGGCTCCTCCTGCACTGTGGCACTTCTCGATTCACAACCCCGCACAATGGATTCCCTTCCGACGGAAATATTGGGGATCATACTTTCCTGGGATGTCCGCCTATGTCGAGTTGAGAAGAACCTCGTGCTTCCTTTGCGGTTGGTGTGCAAAGCCTTCGATGCTGCATTGCGGCCATATATATTCAAAACTATCCAACTGGAATTCTCGCGGTTTTGCCACAATACTGCCCCATGCCTGGCAAGCTTGGCCAGAGTTGGGTATTTATGCGGTTCGATATATCTGGATATGATGGTGATCAGGGACGAAGGTGCGGCCAGACTTCCCCAGCTTCAGTTGCGAATTGTGAAGCTCTCCTATTTGTGCTGGTTACCTGCGAATAATGGTGACGGAGGTGATTCGTTTCGAAGATACTAATACATCTTTACAGAAGAAATCAGTCGACTTACGGATATATTCCAAGGGCTGGTAAAGAAAGTTCCTGAGATGATACCTCTTCTCCAGTCTCTGCGGAAGTACTGCATGAGCGAATCCACATTTGATGAAACAGATTTCCGTCGAACTGTCGAGGTACATCATATCACCTAGCCTTTGAAATCAACTTGCTAATACGAACAGAATGTGCTTGAACGCACTCCGTCAATGCGTCGCCTGAAGATGAACCTACCATTTCAAGTCGTTGGAACTCCGGGCACGCCAGCTACCATCCTCCTAGCAACTACACTCGCATGTCTTGCAAATCGGGGTCAAGAGGATACCGCACTTCAAACCCTTGTTATCGACCACGTTTCCGATACGACCATCAACAATATTTGCAGAAATCCTGCTGATGTACAAAACTTTATAAGAGTGTTCGAGGGATTGAAGAATTTGGTGTTATCAATCAAGAGACAAGAATCTCAAACTCCAGCCTTCAACAAGAATCTTTGGTTTCTGATTCGGAAAGCAACTAAGCTTGACAGTTTGTGCATGATTGGATGGAATGTCAGAAGGGATATTTCGACTCGCAGGCATCGATACGTCGTTCCATTAGATGATTGGAGGATGAGATCTTTACCGTATCCGTTGGACGCCACTCAAGCCTTCACTAGCTTACGCTTTCTGGAGCTTAAAAGAGTTGATATCGATCCACACGAGTTAGTCGCACTCATCAAAGACTGCTCAGCGACGCTGAAGGAGTTGTACATCATTGAGGTTTATATTAAAGTGCATGGTGCGACGGATCTTGAAAACATTTCATTGTGGATCGGTCGTCCAGGTTCCCTAAAACCACCAGCCGCCTGTTGGGTAGCACAAGAGCTTCGTAACATGGAGAGCTTGGAACTTTCCGTTCTTCGTGCTACAGGCCTTGGATATGACGATTTTGAACCAGATCGGGCTTCGCTTCATCCAAACTACGACCTCAAAGATCATACGGGTCTTAAGAAGTCATTTGACCGCCGATTTGTGGAAGCAGTCATGGAATGTGAAGATTTGCCTGCAGTCAGCCAGACGCGAATTGAAAACATTGCAGCAATTAATCTTTCAAACCAACCCGGATCCAGCACTATAGACTTGCAACCTGGGAAAAGCTTCATCGACATGTCTTCGACTGAGTCTATGGCTGCGCCCGACTCAACAGCAGCGGAACACAGCACGTCTTCACCTGGTTCGGAGGATCTTAACTCCTCTCAACCATCCTCCATGAATTCCGACCCGGCGAAGCTGAGTCAATCATGTTCTCGTAGACAGTACAGCAAACTTATGGAATATGATGCAGAGACATTTCAACGATACCACAATACCACATCACAATATAAACGTAGCATTGACGGGCACTTTTACAACCACAACGAGCAAGCATTGAAGGAGCTGCAGAATCTGATTAATGTTGCAGATCGGGGAATGACTCTTATTTCTGCAGAGATCGAGAGCTTTCGAACCATGCAACCCGATGCAAACACAGGCATCATGATGCCACCAGGCGCGCCGCCGCCGCCTTCTCCACCACCAGCAACAGGTTAGGACCATCTAGGCAATGAAGTGGAAGTAGTCGATAACACAGCTTGGATGATCATGGAGTTGGATTGAGGGTTCTGCATGATACAAATAGCCTCCTTTGCAGGACTCTCACTGGAGTAGATCCTGTCCCGTTTCAAGACTACAAGTGCTGTGCTTTGGATGAGACGAATTTGGAAATGATTGATCAGTTAGGAACATATATTAATTAATGGTCTGCTTGAGCTGACAGGAAGTGCTTCGTAGTTGAAAAGCAACAAGGTTCTAAGGTAGTCTCACATTGTAGGCACAAAGCCAGACCGCAGCAGAGTAGAGTATAGTTCGTTGGGTGCAACCGTTGCCTCATTGGTTTAGCGCGTGAGACGCACAGTTCAAACGGCCCAAATATCAAAACAACGTTGACATTCAATTACATAACCACGTTTGCCAACTAGATGAGGAAACAAGTGTTTGAAATTTTCTCTAGAGCTATCTAGGTGCTCAATAATTCCTTGCTAGCAGCCTGTCTGCCCAGGTGGGTATTTGACTTCTGTTACCTCATTCTGGTGCTTTCTAACCTGGCTAGGAAAGAACCCGCTCGTCGTCCCTTCTGTTCCGCTTCCGCTCCGTTCCCACCACCCAAAAAATACACACGCTCGTTTTTCCAACTGCTCAATACTTGTAGCGCCTCGAATCTTGCCAAGGAGCTAGAATTCCCTTAGAGGCTACTCTGCGACGCCCACAAAGTCTCTTGCACGAACAGGACTACGTTATCTCGACAGCACAATATTTCGATTCGATGCTTGTCGCCCGCCCCCCTATTTCTGGACAGCAGTCACTCATTCACCCTCACCCTCGACAAAAATATCTTAGTCGGACTTGTCAGCACGGAAATCCAGCTTTCTATGTCAGCGACTAGGCAAGTCATACTCTGAAAAGTGAATGTGAGCTAGCCCATACTCCTACTCATGGTAGGATCTGGTCTTTATTGACTTTGAATAAAAGCTGAGGCTCCATGACGGAAAGACACCAAAGCAAAAAACGTAGCCTCCATCAACCCCGCGGCGCGTCTTCATCGGCAACAACCACCAAATCGGTTTAGATTGTTTATTTCTTTCAGACGTCCGATCTTAGGCATCCAGTGTCATGAATCAAAGGAACTGCGCGGCAGGTACTGGCCTTTTTTGAGAGATTCCAAGCGTAAGGTATGTGAGATCGTCGTTCACGATACAGGAGCTAATTCCAAATTGTAGACTCGAAATAGACCTCACCTTCCTTTTACAAATCTACATTTCAATCAACTACCCTTGGTCTGTCACCACGGGAAGATCTCAGCCGGTTATTATTCACTCCTTAGGCGACCTTTCAACTTCATGAATTGGCAACTTGCGTTCAGTGGTTCAATAGCTGAAGCGCCCATTCATCTTCACTTGATATTTCTCGCTGTCCCAAAGCCAGCATCAACTTACAAGATCCATAGTTTACAATGGAAGATGAGGACTGCGATTTCGAAACCGTCATAGTCTACAATTCCGTATTTAGCGAGTACAATACTTTCGGTCTAGACACAGGAGCTCATCATCCGAAGCAAACCTATCTCGACAGATTTTTGCTCTTTCCAAAATTGCCAGTCGAGTTACGCTTGATGATCTGGAAGCTCGCTCTCCCAAACGGAACAAGAGATGATGGCGAGCGCTTTTTCAGCTTGAGGGCTCATCATTTTCACCACGTAAAGCCAGACCGCCATATGAAGATCATTTTCAGCACTGGGGAGAAGGACATTTGCAGGCGGGCAGTCAACTATGCAGGTCACAGAGATGCAGAGATGCTCGTTGAGGAAGCAGTGAACGATGAAATGGACATGAGGAACGTCACCCTTCTAAAAGTCAGCCGGGAATCGCGAGGGGTGTTTCTGAAGAACTTCCCAAACTCCCTGTCTACAAAATGGGGAGGAAAGGCTTACTTCAATGACAACACAACATTGCATCTGACGAACTTCGACTTCGAACTCAACAGGATTCTCGCCAGGGCCGTTGAAAGGGGCTATAAGCTTCCTGACTTCTCACAAATTCGAACCTTGGCAATTCGACAGCAAATCATAGCGCCGGCCTACGAAGATATACAAATTCTATTCATGTTCAGCGGTCTAACCACATTTACGTTTCACAGCGCTGTGGCAAGCAAAATACCACATCCCGGTCCAGATGAGGGGGACGATCGTGCAGAATATGAGAAGGAGATCAAGGAGGATTTTAAAAGGATGAAGGCTCGATTGGTAGTGCACAAGACTGAAGTCAATCCAGCTTTTAGGATTCCGAAGTTCATGTGGCTGCCTTGAGTGATGGCATCACAAAAGCACTTTTCGTGCAGTCTTCTCGCGATTTATTGAAGATCATATAGGCTGTTAGCTGCTTGGAACCGACAGAGCCCGGCCAATTAGCAAGTAGCAATCATCAGGGTTGGACCTCATGAATTTGGGGCATTGGGGCAGCACAGTGCAGTGGCTTGAGAACCTCAGCAGAGCTGATTTGTAGGCGTCAGGGGAACCTTTCAACAGCGGGTTTTATTTCCAAACATGTGTGTGGTATGAAGAAGTTGGGGAGAAGTCTTTTAGCGAGGCAGTGGAGGTTGCACAATTTTTTCACATGGAAATAGATGCATACTGACGAGGAATGAGGCATAGTCCCTCAGACTCTCCCACATTCTCAGACTCTTAGTCATTTTCAACTGACCAATAAAGAGAATTAAATCAGCCAATCTTGCAATTCAGAAGTCAAGCCTGTACGCAGAAGAACGATGTGATATTAGAAAACTAATGTTTGTCTTAAAACAAGGAGCAATGACTAGATCTACGAGATTGGGATAAACTGCTGAGATGGCGTGTGAAGAAGTGTGTGTTATTAGAATAGCTATCTGGAGCTTAGGCCGGGGCATTAATGGAACAGGTAAATAAACGAGAGGAAGGTATGAGTACAAGAAGCTTTACAGCTCAGAATATAAGCATTCACCATTGCGAATTCTCACGGCACTTTCAAAGGCAGCCTTCATATCGTTATAAATCGAATAATCAAGTAAAGAGCTAAGTGACCAATTAAAGAGTGTCACTATACAAGTGCTTCCAAAATATAAGGAAAAATGTCCCCAGCGATTTTTATTTTATCCTTCGAAATAACTGCTTATTAGAACTACTATGTCCATAACTATATAACGAGTGATCCCCCCTTTGGACCAAGTCCCGCTATATAGTTACTCTCGCTCTTCATCTGCAAGAATAAAATCCCCTTGTAAATTATACATGTACCTAGTAATCCTTTTGTTTAACCATCCACTCCGCCAAAATCTAATGCGCCGCCTAATGCAGTAAATTCCAGGGTATGCCCAAAATACAGAATATACATTCCATTTTTTTATCCAGCAGTAGTCAAAACGTATGAAGTAATGGCGCTCATCCTCTCACTCGTAAGCTTCAAAGATATTCGTAGCATCTCTTGTGCGACGTCCGGGTCGGCTTTTTGCAGTTTCTCCCAGTTGTCTCGGTCCATGAGCCACGTCACGCAGTTACGTTCTGCTTGAACCGTGGCAGTGCGATCTGTTTCTGAGAAGAATGGAAGCTCCCCGCAGGTAGTACCCGCTACGATACTTTCGAAATATCTTCCTTGTGGGAGGTCATAATCTGCTCGAAGTATACCCTCTTCGAGGAGATAAAAGCCCTCGGCGGCTTCACCACAATGATATAAAACTGTGCCGGCGAGATACTCCTTCTTTTTGAAGAAAGGCACAACACGGAACCAGAAGTCTTCATTCTCCTTAGTCAGACCTTGAAAAGTTTGGAGAATAAGCCGTAGGGGTTCCTTGAAATTCAGATACCTGGACTCTGCCGGGCTTTCATCGAGAGTAGTAGACGCTACCATTTGCAGGTGATTTCGTCGTGGCGAACTAAATTGAGCATCGACGGAATGTTGCGCGGGCGAGGATCCCCGATCAGGAACTTCCAGGTGGCTTGGTGCGTTTCGTCGTATCCGGGCTTCTTTGCTGGTATATAACGTCTTCAGCAGCTCATTCTCACAGCTCTCCAGAGCCGAATTGAGATCAGCAAATAACTTAACCTCATTGCCATCCTGACCAAGGCCAACATTGAACAACGTCATGCCCAATAGCCCTCCCGGATTGACACCACTCATGACCAGAGTTACTCCCTTTTTACTAAATATCCTGTTCAGTCGATTGAATGCTTCTGCAGCAGAGTAGTCGATCCCAGTGACGTGACAAAGATCCAAGACCAAAAAGCGAATCGGTCGTTCGTGAAATGCTTCATCGTCAATCAAGGCACGAAGGCGTTCCTCAACGCTAACAATAGTGCCAAAGAAAAGATACCCGGCTAACTTTGTGACGTGGACCTGCTCTCCTGCCTTCCGCAAATATCGATACTGTGTCTGGTTTCTTCGAACTGTAGAGCCAGCAATCTCCCCAGAGTATGAGGCACGGATTGCTGGGACTCTCGAGGTATAAACCACGAGAGAAACGAAAGCAAGGCCAATTCCGATGAAAATACCAATTACAAAATCATAGATACCCATGACGAGCACGATCGTTATTACCTAGCTATGTTAGTTTCGAGTAGTGTGCAATGAATGTATACACATGACTTACAGTTAGGTATTCAAGTAATTTGAGCTTCTTCCTAGGTTCCCAGACTGCTTCAAGGAACAACTCTAGTCCAAGAACAAAAATCAAGACTCCAACCATCATCACTGGGATGAATCCAATGATAACGGGGCCTATAATGAGAATTCCCACAGTTAAGATGGCGAGCATGACACCTGGGACAAAAGGGGGTTAGCTTCCGCACATTATCTTGGATCAGGGGTAACAATATAGAGGAATACGCCATGCTCAACGATCCATGCTTTGAAAAACAGGCGATGAAGGAACTAGGAAATCCGAACAGCCTTACCAGCAACACGGCTATCACCGCCGCTTCGGTAGAAGAGAACGCTATTGGCGTAGACCAGGTAGTTTTGTATGCTCCCTACGAAACCAGAGAGGGCATTTGATAAGCCATGTGCTATCAACTCTCGGTCAAGGCTCAGGTTGTCTTCTCCAACACTAAAAGCCAAAGATGGAACATTAATTGGCACATGCAAAATACCAAAAAAAAGTAAGCGCAAACATTGCCGGTATAGTCTCTGCAATCGCGCCCCAATCAACTATTCTGAAATCTATAACTAGTTAGCTGATGTCGTGAATTTGAAATGAAACAATTGAAATAATGACGATGCATAAGGCAGGGGGCACAATTATTTTCCGAACATACCATATAAAGTATAAAAATACCACCAAGGCTCCCCAGCTTCTGGACCGGCAAAGATCCAGCCCGACTTGGTGAGGTTACCTAAGTCCAATTCGTCAAGGGAGAATACAAAGAAGTAGAAGATGGCGGGAATTGTTAAGATGTAGGCCGGCAGGAAGTATCTGTTGTTGATCTTCTGTTGCAAATGGTAGAGGATCAATGCCAAAGAGAATGGGATAATCCATAGAACCAAGGTATCTAGCTGGAACATTTTCCGAAGTGTGGCACCATCATAGTTGAGATTTCCATCTAAACGAGCAGACACCTCAAACCCTGTTGCAATTAAGAACCACCCGACTCCTCCAATGCAGCCGGTAAGAATGTGACGGGGAATAAAGCCAACGATATATCCGAAACGGAAAATTCCCATGAGGAAGAAGACAATTCCTGTAAGAACAGAGCTGATAGCGTAGGAGGTGATGGTAGTTGCGATGACGGCTTTAGGATTGTCCTCGCCAACCTTTGCCATGATTGTGAAAGCCATTTTGTGGAAGAAAGGTACTACTTCAATCTACATCTAATTAGTGCTGCGTGCAAGGTTATTATAACAAGAACATACCATCTCCGACCCAATGCCTCCACGGAACCGGCTTCCTCCAAGGGAGTAGACCAATTGAGATATGATACAGCTGATGTAGAACATTGAGATACCCGCTGAACCGAGTTTCTCGAAAATAGGTTGCCCAAGCGGGAACAAAATCATCCCTGAAGCCACATTATTAGTAACTTGCTACGGTGATACTATTACATTTACTCTGATGGGACAACTTGATAATAATTCAACTGGAATGCTCCTTCCAGGAGAGGTATTTCCAATATATGACGCAATGACTGGGGAGTTAAGCGAGTATTTCTTGAAGTACGTACCGTATGACAAGGCGTCTAAAATATTCAGAAGAAGGCCCAAGATAACCGCCGGTAAATAGCCAACAGGAGCAACCACGGCATTGTTCCAAATGGCCCTTTTATCCCAGCTCTTGGGATTGAGGGCAAGCCGGGCGGCATTTGCAGCCTTCTCCTTTGGCCATGATATTGCTTTCCAAAATTTTGGCCAGGATTTATTTCTTATAAGCTCTTGCCGCTCAAGATCCTGCTCTCCACGTATCCAATCCGGATGTGGGGGATGGGAAACTTGATTTTTCTTTAAAAGAGGGGTTCTTTCGTCTTCACACACACCGTCCGCTGTTATGATCAACCGTCGCGGCTCCACACTAGTTTCCGCGTGAATTCCATTTGGTAACAATTGACTTTCTCTAGCTTGTCCATTCAGCGGGGAGGCTTTGGGTAGAGATGCATCGGGAGGAGACCTCCGTAGCATATTCGAAAGAGCAGAAGACGAGGAAGGCTTGTCAGGGAAAGGAACACCTTCAGGGGAGACGGGTTCTGAGACTTCATGTATGGTGCTCTGGCGTAAAGCTTCGGCTTCTCGATTCAAGGCCGATTCGCTATCAGATCCGCCAAAGTAGGATTCCAGTTGTGTTTGAACAGATCTGTGAGGTGGGGGAGAGGCGCTGTGCGCTGAGCCTCGGTCTGAAAGAGCGTACGAAGCAAGCTCTGCGGTATCTTCTCGAACGCTTCGGGCGAATTGTGCATTATCAATTGGAGCTTGCTTAGTATTAGCTAACAGATACCAGAATCTAGGAATAGCAGAAGCCTTTTCGATAGCGAAAGCTTCTACTACAACGGAAACCCCCATGGAAGCCGACTTACCTAAAGCTCCTTGATAAGACAAATGTACCGAAGACCGTGTAGGTTCTCTGTGACTGGAGGCATTTGATGGGTTGAGGGGTATAGGTTGTGATTCATGATAGGCCCGGAAAGAGCCATAATTGGCATCTGAAGCGTTTGACATGGCATCCTGCGAATCTGTGGTACTAGGGATACCTCTGGGACTTGAATGCGAACTGGCAGACGGCGCTCGCAATCTGCGGGACGGCAGCGACATAGCGATAGCGAAGGGGGAGGGGAGGTGGAGGTGAAAGTGTTGTTTGGATGTCGAGTATCAAACTGAAGACAGAAGGGAACGGGAACGGGAGAAGCTTACAGTACTTTCCAAGTAGCCGGCTGGCTCACAGCAAGACGGTACATGTACATGTACTCGTACTCACCTCACCTCCCGAGGCAAGCACGTATCTAATCATCATCCCGTTGCATCGTAGGGTGATTTTGCTGCTTGCAAGAGATGGGCTAGAGGGCAGAGGCCGATAGTCGCAGGGCACCTGGAACTCTAGCAGGGCCACCCATGGGCCTGTGGGCCTGTGGCACAGCACCAGTGCCCCACCAAGCTGTACAGCTTTTCTCCATGCATGCAAACGCGACGACGAGGGCGAATGGCGAGTCTTGGCGACAAGATTGTGCCAGCCTGCCAGCCTGCAAGGGTTTTGGGCGTTGAGCCTTCAAAGTCCAAGGACGGGAGCGCTCGTGGATAGCCTCTTTCCGGACGCTCTGTACCTGTCCCTGTTCCTGTACAAGCGTGGAGTGCCACCGACCACTGACGGAGGATTGCAAGGCCTTCAAGGAGTCGGTGGCGCTTCTTCTGGGAAAAGGGCAAGGAGAGCATGGCCATATAAGCATCAGGCTAGGTTCAATGGCGAATTCATTAATGCGGTGCCATGTATTGTACAGCAGAAATTACAACGTTGAGATTTAGTTCCAGGGCAAGACATGTGATGTCAGAATTGAGTGAGGGGTGGGAACGCCACAGCAGTTTTTTTTTTTCTTCACCTTCTGCCGGGAAAAGCCCCGAGTGCCTCTCGCAATCCAGCGAATTGGGCACGAGTTGGCGCACGTTGAGGAACTCGGGACTTCGCGACACTTGTGCCGCTAAACACTGTTGCTTACTGGCTGGAGGGCCATGAAGACAGGGTCCGAAAGGCCCTCTTTTACAGTTCGAGTCATTTTATCAACTCCATGACCGCTGACCAGCCTTCTGCCATCGTGCAGTGAAACCCCCCTTTCACTTCGCGTACCACTACATGTACGATAGTACGATACCCCGCACTATGCAATGGATCCTAGAGCGACTGACTGAGCAAATAATGGTACATTACATGCATGTTGGCGCCTTTCAACCTCATTTGCTAAAGCATCTCTTTCGCAGTTTTACTGTTCACATGATTTTGCAAAAAGTTCGTCATTGTCCCCTCTTTCTGCTGCTAGCTCCTCCTTCCTGCTAACGCTCATGGCAATGCACACATTCGGTATATTGGCCCACAGTGCTGCACATTTATGGCACCGTAGCTATGCGAAATAGCTTGTGGAACAAACCCTGCCCCTGCACCTCCTCTCCACTCAACCCCTCTCCGTTTCAGGGCTGTAGAGTTTTCTCTTGCCATCCCGCAGCTAAGCAGAGTCCATCCGGTCCAGATATATGCGCCGTCAATCGTAGCGGGTCGTCTCGTGAGTCCAGGATTCTAGGGCAGCTACTGCTATGGTCTCCTAGATCGCTTCGAGATGCCCCAATGGTTGAGAAATGCCTTGATGGATAGGAGCACCCGCGTTATACTTCTAAGCCGCATCTGTAGGAGGGTACCCCGCGCTTTCAACAACAGAATCCTTCCGCAAGGATAGGCCTAGCATAGGAGACTGGGCGATGGAATTAGACGTGCTCATATGCTAGCTTCAGCTGAGCTTCTGCAAGTATCCTTGTGCGATCAATCGCTCAACATCCCCTTTCCGAACGAAGAATTGCGAATTCTTGGTGAGGTTTATTGTCCTGTAACACCCAATTAGCATACTGGCAGATACGTCTTGCAGCTAATAAATGCATACCCGTATTCGGTTTGTATCTCGCCGGCATTCTTCAAGACTCGAACATCGATAAACAAATCTCGTGGGGGTTCAAGGCTGCCAGTCAAATCGATGTCCGTCCATTTCCCCTTGTATGCAGATAATAGTTCGCCGTATTGCCTGACATATTCCTCTTCTTCAGGACTTAGGCTGCTGCTGTTGCCTTCACCATTTCCTAAATCCGCACTACCATTTTGTCCCTCCCCAGGCATTCTCTGTTGCTGTGCTGCCAGATCTGCCACATCGCTACCATTCCAAACCATTTCCTCTAGCTTGTCTGTACGCGTTCGATGATAGGCAAGAAGACAACGCTTGTTCCTGCGCATACAAAGATGGTTCACGAAAAGCCTGCATGCTGCTGCCGGATCGTCAGAGGGATTGAAAGAATTATTGAATGGCTGGAGGATATTTGTAGCATCCTTGTCGAGTTCTCGAACTTCTCGAGCAACAGCGCGTACTATCTCAGTCTGATACGGAGGAAGGTGCTCAAGTTTTTGAGTCCGCTTGGCGTGCTGCACCTAGAGGAAATGTTAATGAGCATCCGATTTACATTTCCACGGACACATACCAGCTTGTTGCCCAAATCGCCGTACATTGGTGTGGAAGAGCTGTAAACAAACAATCTGTCAGCCTTGCTGTGTTTAGGTAAGGGATCGCGTTCTTGACACTTAGGAACGCGCCTACTTTATCGCGCGCTTATTTAGCGCTTAGTGACGCATCGGAACAACGACATTAGAGTGTTATGAAGCCTGGAATCTACCTAGGCATGACAGCTCTCATCACATAACAGCCTGCTATGATTGCATAAGACATCTCTCAACAGCCTAATATCTTCACGATTTTATCTGAGCTAAGATTGAGAATGAGGTCTTCCTCCTATCGACCTCCTATCAAGCACAAGCGGCTACCTGCATGAACAATGGGCTTTGTTTTGAGATTACTCCTTTTGTGCTCATTTCAGGGTTCGAGTCGGTTCCTCTCTACAATCAATACCTCACTCAAACCAGGCATCAGTCACTTTACACCTTGACACTTTCTTGGATATGGTTGAATATGAACGCTCTCGAACCGGTCTATTTCCAACGGGAGTGAGGAGCAGACCGTCGAAAGAGGACATCGCCCATCAGATATATTTTATGACCGTACGAATCAAGACTTCGGACACAATATATTGGCCACAGAGCATCGCTCCATTTAGATGGGGTTTTGTTGGGGCGGGATCGCGAACCTTTCGATCCATCACTGCATTACAAAGTGTCGAGTAGAGTATTTCGCGGGCAACAACCTCGCCTACTCTGTAAATACAAGAAGCCACCTTGGTATGTCACCTTGTATGAAAAAAACTTAAAAAATCCACCTTTTGGAATGAAACATGTCGACCTCCAACGCCTTCAATCGCTTCCCAATCCATGCTCTTATCACCCTTTCCGTTTCTCGGAATGCTCAATCCAGCCACATTATCACGACAGTTTCCTAAGCACCAACTCCTTCAATATCAACTTCCGAAACTATTCACCATCCATCCACTTGTCAAACTCCTGTCCAGGATCTAATGACTCAACGTGCCAACCGTCTTGATTTCCCTTCAGGACATTCATGTGTGGATCTTGAATCGGCATGCCCTCCTGGTGCTGATCCAAGTCTCCAAATGAAATAAGAGGGTCGCCCAACTGGGGATCAACCATACCCAAGGAAGAGTGCAACTTTGGGTCACCGTGTTGAGTGTTGCCAAAATACACACCCTCAGTGTGATGATTCGCAAAGTTATTGTCGTGGTACAGGTCTAGCTCGCCCGAAGACAACAAAGAAGGGTCGATTTTATGTTCTGGTGCTGGTGCGGGTTGCCCTTCAAATTGCGGAAACGGATTCATCATGTCGAACTCTTGGCCTCCTGGCAACCCAAGGTATGAGTGCACGCCAGGTGCGGCGGTCTTGGTAAGAATCACGTCTTGAGCTCCAGATATTGTTGGGTTCTGTCGAATGGTTTGCTGGTAATACTCACCACTCTGCAAGTTGCCTTGATATTGTGCTGGTGGAGGCCGTCCAGGGTTGGTGGCTTGATACGACGATTTGTTGTATGTGCCGTAGTTTGGCGAGTTTTCCCTGGATGAGTATTGATATGCGGACCTTGTACTTGGATACATGACTGGCTGGTTTTGGGGTGGCTTAGTTCGTTGAGCATGTTTCGACTTTTTGGATCTCCTGGTAGTCCCGGTTCCCCAGTCATAATCTGACAGTTCCGAATCATCTGTCAAGGGCTCTTCAGAATGTTTTCTCTTAGGTGTTTTTGCTGTTCCCGGCTTTGTTGGGGAGAACTTATAGCCCGGGTGTGCGTTCTGGTGGTTGATGCGTTCGATTCTGGCCCATTCGTTGAATTGCTCCTTGACTTCCTCGGGCTCTAGTGGCCAACTGTCCCCACACACTTGTGAGACCACCTGATGATTGTTTTGCAGACACCAGTCTTTCGTACGGTTTTGATAGGCCTTTCGATAGAGCATAAAGGAGTTCATTGGGCGTTTCACTTTGCCTGGTATCTTTCCTTCTTCTACCTCTTTACGTCGTTCTTCCGCAGATCGATTGACATAGGTTTCGATGTCCGCGACAGGTACATGCTTCCAGTCCTTCGTCAATTCGCTCAGAGGCTTCTCAAGCTTGGCGACTTTTTTTTTCTGCTTTGATCTTCTCCTTTATTTTTTTGGGCTTTGGTGTCTTGTCGACCCTGGATCTGGCTTCGGGTTTTGGTCTCAAACTTTGCGGACTTCGCTGAACCCCCAACCCGCTTCTCGTATGTAACATGTCATGTGTGTTCATTGACGGCGTGGGTGGTGATGTTGCGGGTGTACTGTATTGGTCGTGATACATGGCTCCGTGGTATTCCGGGTGGAAGTTTTCCTGCTGCGGCGTCAATAGGGGCCAAGGGAAGATCTCACTCAACTCACGTAGTGAATTCCTAGACCAGAATCTGGGTACTGATGTTGATAGCCATACCTGGGTTGCTGGCCGCGATAGGCATGGACGTCGTCTTGGGAGTGGTGAGGAGAGCCGTAATTTGATTGCAGATGAACGGCTTCGCCATGCTCAAAATTGTCTTGGGGAAAGGATGTGTTCGAGTTGTGTTGGACCAGATGATGGAGATCATGCTGAAGAAGCTCGCCATTCGTCGCGGGAGGTGGGGATTGAGCCATCTCTTAGTTGGTCCGCCTCGTGTTGTTCCTGTGACAAAGATAGGCACGATTTCGATTTGACTTTAGTTGCTAAAACGATCACGCCTTTGTGAAAGCCAAGCGGTTGAACGAAGTGCTCAGCAGATAGCGAAAAATTATGGAGAAGTGCGCTCTATTGTAGTCCGATTGCTGCTGCTTCTTGGCGCAAATCAATATAGCAGGCTGCTCGCAGCGATGCTGAAGGAGAATCTCGCAATATTCACGCGCAGGAATGACGGTATATGGTGCGAGTACAGATTGCTGTACAAATGAAGCGACGTGCGATAAGCCTTGCCGCCTGTGCTGTTGTGAGAAGGCTTCCTAAGTGACGCTCGGTAGCCCAGCGAGACCAGTGAGCTACTTAAAGAACAGATCCGAATTCTAGAAAGGTATTCTAGAGATGTTCTTTCGCAGTAAGATAGTTCATCTGATGTGACTGCTATTAGGCTTTGGTCTGAGAAATCGATCAAGCGGGAGGGGTTTGTCTTTTCTCTCAGTTGATGCAGTATGAGAAAGTTTTGGGACGAACCTATTGCAAGCATCCGTCTTGCAGCAACCTGCCCACTTCCTAGCAGAACAGTGTTCTGGAACTGCAGCAACGAACAGCTGAGATGCCAGGTTCCAGGGCACGGTACCCCTGAATCAACACAGAGGCTCTAAGGCTTTCTGTCGTAGTCTGTCCTTTGTCGGACGGTGTGTCAAGACGTTGAGTGACTCAATAATTGGAGATACAGCGGCTTTGCAAAAGCAAGATGGTCTTTGTTTTGAAACCTTCAGTTCTAAGAAAGGATTTCCTGCTGGCCTTTATGTATTCAACATTGGCCACAGTTCAAAGGAAATTGACGGATTGGGCGATTTTGACGAAGATAGGATTTCTGCTTTCGGCCAACCACTTTTCCGCACACAATCAATTCACGAACGCAGTGCACATAGTCAACCTCCCGAAAGCGCATTTAAGCGCTTGTTTGAGTGGCTTTGTGTGAATTTTTTGCATTATGCCATTTCCTAGATTTAAAGTCGAGATGGCTTCAATGAAATTAGCACTTCATACGGCAGGCCGCCACCTCTTCCTGTGAGGGCAAAGGACCCAATACCACAGCATCACGTTGCTTGTCACAAGCAAGACATGACTAAGATAGGTTCTCTTCGAGGCTACAAGTGAGCACAAACAGCACGGCTTCCTCCTATTTGAGATCCATGGATGGGATCTTGTGGGTCTCTCCACCAGTTCACGCACATGCATCGGTTCGCAGCTGCTACAAGCCAGGACAACCCTGCCCAGTCTCGGCGTATTTATGGCATCAGCCGTCGGCGAGGGATGCTTGCATAGTTACATAAATCAGCTGAGCGCTTAGTGGCTGCCTCTTCTCTCTGGAATGTCGCCTCTTCCATTTCCGGCGCAGAAAACGGGGGCAAACCCACCAGAGGCACATGATCCTCATAGGACACGTGAGAGCGAGCACACGGTGCCATACACACGCGCAGGCGGATTCTGGGGAGCTCGATGTGCGGGGAGCGCCGCTGCAAAAAGCTGTGTGTGTGCGACCCTACTGTCATGGCTATGGTTGGCATCGCAGCCACGGCACATTGCAAGGCCAAGCGAGCGTGAACTCTGCGGGTGGCTGCAGGAGCAGGCCAGCTCCTGTGAGATGGGCTAAGACTGTTTGAACGTCTGTTTCACAAGGATCAGGACTCTTTTCCACGCATATGAAGGCTGCAATCTCTCCCATAGGTGGTGGCTGTTGAGTGATGGGTCTTGGGGTGTGCTGGAGTGTTATTGCGACACGTCTTCAGGGCATCACCGCCTTCTCCAATATTCTCCCCTACTTTGGATTGGTAGCTTGGTAAGACCGCGATTTTGAAATAGCTATCATCGTCTTACCTACTACTCATTGGTAGAGAGCTGGCCGAGCAAGTCACGACTCCGAAGCGGATGGTTGATGAACAGCCCTGTTATTTTCACCTTGCAAAGCAATCCTCAGCGTTGTTTTCAGCCCACAGCAACAAATATTGAAGCATATCACCGGCAGAGGATTCGGCTTAGCGTTTCCGGTGAGTTGATATAGAGCTATGACTAGTCCATGAACAACTTCTCGCTTCCATACTTCCAATTGCAGGCTCAAAAGCACCCCAGCTTTCCCCATTTTGTTCCTACTCCTAAAATCTTAAATACTCTCAGAGAATTTCTTTGTCAGTATAGCTAAAATGTGAAGAATTTCACCTGGCTATTCAATTTTGAAGATCTGGATTGTGTTGAACGTATTTGCATTTTTAATCGTTGGGGTATTTTTAAATCTTTGTTTTGTGTATCACAAACATCAACAAACCTTAACCCATCATGCTGGTGCCTCTCCCTTCCAGTATTTGCTTGGTACAAAAGGCATCTTAATGACCTGTGCCTTGCGTTTCTTTCCCCTCACAACAACATCCACTTCCGTTCCAGACTTGTGGAAGCCATCTTGAATATATCCCATCGCAATGTTTTTACCCAAGGTTGGGCTTGGACAGCCACTTGTAATGTTTCCAATTGTCTCACCCTTCTCGTTCACAATCTCGGCACCTTCTCTCGCGGGAGCTCCTTGGACAATCAGACCAACTCGTCGTCTCTCCACGCCCTCCCCGCCTTTGCTCTTGGGCTTGAGCTGACTCAAAACAACCTTATCCCCATGGAATCCTCCACCAGTTCTCCTGTTCTTTCCAATGACCCAACTGAGAGCAGCCTCGACAGGTGTCGTAGAATCATCTAGATCATGCCCATAAAGACACATGCCCGCCTCCAATCTCAAACTATCTCTTGCTCCTAATCCTGCTAACTGCAGTTTCTCAGGAGTAGCACTTTCTAACAATGCCTCCGTAACAGCCACCGTTTCCTCATCCGGAATCGAGATTTCAAATCCATCTTCACCGGTGTAACCACCTCGACTAACCAACAAGGGACTCGAGATTTCCATACTCAACAATTTAACCTTCACAAATTTTGATTGTCCAAAATATATCTCCCTCAATTTCGCTTCCTCTGGCTCAGCCAAAATGCCTGCTAGAATCTCCTCGCTCAACGGCCCTTGCAAAGCAATCAACCCAGCCCCATTATCAACTTTCCACTGAACCTCTTCACCACCCTGTTTCTTGAAGACCGCAAGTTGTTCCTCAAAGTATTTCAGATCTTTCTCCCTGCACCCGGCATTTGTAACCACGTAAAACATCTCCGGTCCTAATCTCGTAATGATCGTATCGTCCACAATGCCGCCCGTCACGGGCCAAAGAAGCGTGCTCAATCCATTTTTATGTGTTTCCAACTCAGTGATACTAGCAGGTGTAACTCTCTCCAGGAAAGCAGTAGCACCGGGGCCGAAAAACCGATGCTGAACCATGTGCGAGACATCGAAAAGTGAGGCGTGGCTGCGCGTGAAGTGGTGCGAGGCGCTGACGCTCAGAGAGGAGTATTGGACAGGCATGTGGAAGCCGCCAAAGGGGACCATCTTGGCGCCATGTGCGAGGTGAAGGTCGTAGAGAGGAGTTTTCTGGAGATCAGTGGAAGCGGCAGATGAGGAGGCATGTCGGGCAGTGTTTGATGTTGTCGTTGGGGAGGGCAATCGTAAAAGTTGGAGGTTTTGGAGCGGTTGCGGTGTGGAATGCGGGGTTACTTTTCGATTAATAGCTGTTGAGAGGGCACGCGATGAGCGTGATGCCGAATCGCGAGCGGCTACGGCATCTCTGATATGTTTTGCAGCTCTTAGACGCTTCATTTTGAATCAATTGGTGTATATGCGCCTGTCTTGCTTTCAAAACGAAAGTTCTGCTTTGGTTGATCTCGGTTCGGTTTCTGCACAGCGTCAATCCCGAGGTGGGGCAAAGCTGACCACTCTACTTCGCGCAACGGGACAATCATGTGAACAAAAAGACTAAACAAACTCCTCAAGTTGTTTCATTAGTCTCTACTCTATTCTAACACCACAGCGTTGAATATTAACGCGTCGCTGAGAAGTATGTGGATCAAAAAATCCCAAGATACAATCTTGAGCACCAATCCGAGCCCCTTCCCCAACATGATAATACAGCCATATCTCTGATCCTACCTATCAGAGCAACGATCTCGTTAATCTCATTTTGTTTCGAAGCTATATCTCAACCATCCAGATAAAGCGTTTAAGCTTTCCCACCGAACTGACTCTTCCTTTTCAGCCATCAACTCCATAACTCGAGTCTTCAAGCCAAGCTTTTCCAGTTGATACCGCTTTTCGGGCACTTCTTTAACTAAAAATCCCACGTCGTTGCATGCAATTGCAAGAACCTGTTTATCATTATCCCAAGACTTGCTCATGATCTCCGCAAGCTTCCTGGGAAGCTCACCCTTTTCGTGCTCCAAGATTCTGCGAGCATTTTCAGCCCAAAAGGTTGGGCTGCGATGTGGCGGTGACCAGCGTAGATGCCCCGAGTTAACTTCCGCAGCATATTCATCGAATGTCGTCTGAGTTTTAGTATACTCATCAAGAATTTCACTGAGATTCTGGAGGTCCTCCTGGAGATCTGGGTCTGTAAGATGCCGCCCAGTAATATTTTGCAACAAAGCTGGGAGACGAGCAAGTACAGCGGCAGGAAGAAGTGTCTGCCTATTCGAAGAGAGCAGATTGTATAGTGATGATATGAGTAGCCGTGTCGTTTTCTCCTTCGGTGAAAGACGAAGTAATTGGGTGTAAAGAGGGATAATGTCATACTCGCTGTTTGCTCTTAGCTTGCGCCCAACATGAAATGGCAAACTTCCACTTACTCCTCAAGGCCCTCTCCAATAATAGCGCCCTCAAAGCTTAGCTGCCACAGAACTAGAAGAACATGATAAAGCAATTGAAGGCCAACCCCGCCACCAAGGGACCCTTCAATATTCGTTCGAACACTTGAAGCTCCACTCCAAAGTGTTGAAGCAGAATCCCCGTTTGATCCAACACTTGCAACAGCTCGTAGAATATCAATCAGGGGTCCAACAGTCTCGCTTCTGTGATCCCAAAAGAGCTCTCTTGACTTCTTGCCTCGCAATAATGCAGAGTATTCCAGCACTGCAATGTCCTGCAAGCCCCCATCCGTATTCTTCGTCAAGGTGGAGAGGTACGAGAACAGTTGCGGCATTGCTAACTCCCCCTTCGCCGAGACGCTCGGGGCATTGCCAATCATGCTTGCTAGTACAGTCGATGTGAGAAGCGGTATGGGGCTTTCGGGATCGTTGGACTGTGCGAGGAACGGTAGAAAAGGTTCGTAAGGATCTGGGTGCTCTGAAAGAGCTTTCGATAGAGCTGGGATGCCTGTGAAGTATTTGTTAGCTCTATCTCAGCTAGCCAAAATGTGTGCGTACCATCAAGCAAGTCTCCTAGGAGGACTAGGACGTATTGCACAACATGCGCACTCTTTGCAACAGATTCTAAGACACTTGGCTTTCCAGATGCACCCACGAACAGCGTACGATAACCCTCCAGATCCCCTTCGACGATCGCCTTCCTTTGATCTTTCCTAACCTTGTCGACGGCTCGGATCTTGCTCAATTGATCATCGCTGATTGTGCCAGCTCGAACAGCTCCATCCCAAGGAATTGACCTGAGGCGGATGTTGTTTTGAAGCGATGCGAGATATGTTGGGGGATCTAGAGACATGATGGGTGAACTGATCAGCTCCCTGTATCGTCAGGAATACTTCTTAGCTGGGGAGGGTAGGGTGAAGCCTGGCCGGTCAACAGTTGCAGCTTGGGGGAGCTGGACAACTGGGGAGCTCTTATCGATCGAGGCAGTCGCTTAGCTAGCTCCCTCGCTTACCCAAATTCCCTCCCCTTTCCTCATCTGAGACATCACTAGTCAGCTGACGATTTTCACAGATTTTCAGAGTTTGGCGGCCTCCTTCCTATCACTTATAACTTGGTCATGAGCCTAGAAAAGCAGCCGGGTTTTTGAGTGTGGTGTTTGCAATCGATTCCAGTGAAGCTACTCTTGCGTGAAAGAAGCCATGAAAAGAGCCTACGCGTTCATACACAGGCGAAATTGCAACACCGTACAGTTGTACAGGATTCAAAGATTCTTCCTCTTTTGGAGGCTTTTGGATCCAGTGTCCTTGGACCTACAGCGCGTGAATGAGTATTTACTCGAATTTCTCCACCAAGGCTGAATTGTTATTTTAAGAATCTAGGTAGCTCTATCTTATAAAACACTCGGATTTTGGCTCAATGTGCAGCTCGGTAACAATAGAACCGCTCCCGTGCAAATGAAAGTCCCCGCGCTAGCTAAATAAAGCGGCCCATTCAAACTCTTCTCTAGCAAATGGCCTGCAATTAAGGGACTAAAAATAGAGAATAGTTGGCCCCTTACCGTCGCAGGGTACGCTTCGGGTGTCCAGCCGTAGAGCACGGAGTTGAACATCGACTGGAAGAAGTATTCCATCGCGTTTACCCCAACATTTGATGCTTGCGTATTGACTGCTGCAAAGAGAAAGAGGGACGTTCCCACCAGGGCGGAAGAGAAGACCATTGCCCACTTCCGTCCGATTCGTGGTACATAAACCATCGACGCTCCTAGACCAACACCTACAATCCCAGGTAGATAAATGATCACATAGTCACGGTATGTCTCAGAAATAGAGACGTGAATGGAGGAGTTCTTGTGCGCAAGAATAGTGGGAAGAAAAGCACCTGCGCTCTGTTAGTGACCATAATATGTCTCCAAGTCTCAAGGCCGTGAAACATTCCTTTTTGAGAATCTTAATTAATCAACGTTTACATCGCGCCTAGCAAGACTCTTTGACGTCCCGCAAACAGACCAGACCTGAAATAGCAGCTATATACTAACCTACAATAGAAAACCCCCAATAATCAAAAGCGTATGTGATCCAGATTAGGACGGTGAGGCATACAAGAGTAGGTGTTGAAAATAGTACTGAAATCCTTTTGAATTCTGATTTCGTCTTTTTCAAAATGGAAATTATTGCATCGATCCTATCGGGAAATTCATTGTCTCCTGTTTGAGATCCATCGGGTGTTGTAGCTTCGGATGTGAGATTGTCCGATATAGCTTGAAAAGTTTGCCAGGTAATATTGCATCGTCGACTGTTTGTTTTCGCAATGGTTTGAAGGACTTTTAATGCTTCCTCGCCTCAACCTTTTGAGAGAAGATATTGTGGCGATTCCTGTAAAGTGAAAACTACAAAACGCAGGATGAACACGAAGGAGACGGCTCCAGTTGTCAACATAAGATATCTTCAACCGTAGTTATCATTTTTGTTGCAACAAGCTTCACCCGGGGAAAGAGACTTGTCATTACAAGGTTTCAAACCGGTAGCACATGAGTATGTGGGAATGAAGTCGTAGGCAACTCCACTCAGGCCACAACTCCCAGAGGTTGGAAAATGGAGAGCAGAGCCAGAAGAAAACGCCGGTTCTGACCATTGTGAGCTTTTGTGAGATGGGTGGGGGATATTCTTTACCCGAGGGAGGAACTCAAGGCAAATAGTTGTATCAATGGGAATATTCCCTCCAATACCGAAACCGCTGAAGGCCGTGAGAGCAAGGATAGAGTCATACGTATCAGGAGCTCCGAGACAGAGGCCAAAGATACAGGCTACCAGCATAGTCCCGTTGAAAGCCAGCCGACGGCCTGCGATTCGTCAGTATCCATGCCATGTTATAAAGGAGGAGGGCGGGGTTTTGAGCTGACCAATAATATCAACCAAAACTCCCCAAACGAGGGCGCCAGCTGTCAATCCCGCACTGAAGGCTGTAAAGATATTCCTGAGTTTTGCATCTATGATGGATTAAGAACTTCCTTTTTTGAAGGATGAGGAGGGTACGTAGATGTCAGCAAGAATACGAACCGCTAAATCCAAGTTCTCGTTGTAACGGGATCGCAATTGGTCCAAGTGCTTGAGCTTACAACAGATCTAAAAAGTATCCAAGACCGCGCAGACCCATATATACCATTGATATCTGCTCAATTCTCGAGTGACCAAGAGTGACTTCTTCTCATAGGAAGTGAGTCATTCCATATCTGGGTTATTAGCTGTTTGAATGGCGTTCTCTGGGCTACTACTTGACGTAGTAGATTCATTTAGGACTTGGAATGCTAATTAGCAACGGCCAGAGGAGGTAAAGTATCTAGAACCTCACTAGGTCTGTCTAAAACGAGAATCTCGTTGGCCTTGCCTTCTGGATCATTAGATACACTCATATCAACGATGCGGAAGGGCAAGAGAATTTTGTCTTGTTGAGGGAGCTCGAGCTCATCCTCAAAGCTGAGACTCGAGAGAAGTAGCGAGCTGCAGACACAATGCAGTGCAACGCGAGATAAAAAGGAGCCAAAATCTCGGAAGGTGGAAATAGTAGTGACATGCATTACAAGTGAAGCAGTTGGCAGTTAGGAGCCCTTAGTGGAACATCAACCCGCAAAACAATTGGTGCTAAGGGGAGAGCACGCGAGCCATGGCAACAGGTCAGACGGGAAAACTTGCAGAAGATTTAAGAACAACACCTGAGAGGGAGAGGGGTATTTGAAGGCTGTTCTTGCCAAACTCCGACTGCAATAAAGGATCGGAAGGAACACTCGGGAGCTACGTACACTTGTGCTCAGCAATTTGTCCGATATTGAATGCGAGGTGAATATTGCCCAAACATAGTCATCTTCGTGTCGGACTGCACCTTAATCAAGTAGCCAGTGTTAGCAGTGCGAGCCACATGATTCATGGCCCTTGATCAGAAAACTGCCGCAGTCGAATAATCTAATGAGGTCATGAAGCTCGAAGGCTGGAGGTTGCACAACTAAACAATGTTTGATATGGCGGGTCGCCATCGTGATACCGTCCCTTCGAATCACTAAAGTTGGCTCGGGACCGTCATTACTAAGTAGCTTGGCGGGTGTACTCCTATAGAGTTGCCAAAGTTTCGTCGCATATTTAACGCCATTTATGGTACGCCAACCAAACCGGAATATAAATATTAATCTGGTGAAGGTGCACAACAAAATGGATGATTCATAAACCATTTGATTTGTTAGCCAGTATATGTACAGAGTTTCCCGGATACCATAAAACAAAACTCATCCTCAACTCAGCACATGATAGCAACTGTAAAGCGTGCCGTAAGTACTTTTCTTGCCATTTATCTGTATTCAGACAAGGTTCTGCGAGGTAATAACAAAAAGGTGAAAAGCCAGACTCCGTACTTCCAAAAGCACACGGACGCCAGACCGGGAGAGCAAAAAAATGATAAGTGCAGCACAGCAGCCAACTCTGAACAGAAAGAGACAACAACCCTCTCATGACATCGATCCAGCACGAAATCACCATGATCCGGCAAGATGCCTATGGTAGCTGCTGATGCCTCTATGAAAGTCATCCGTCTATCGTAATTCACGTTCGTGTCCCATCCAAATAATGCATTTTATCCTGAGAGCAACTGAAGCTAGTTGTGTCGTTATGAATGTCACATGGCCATTCTATCGTGTGGCCAAGTCAAGTGGCAGAGAGGCATCAATACCAAGTTCGGCAGCATGTCGCTTAGCCCATTGTCTGGTGAGAATAGAGGCTTAAGACGATATGTTAGCACAAGCACTCATTTGGATCAATCGGATTGCTTCTTACCTTTGAGAAACTTTTTGCTTGCATACTTCTTGAAGAATGCTTCATGAGTGACTGGTCGTGCAAGGTAATCGACCATAAGCTTGAAGACCGGCTCAATTTCTTCTTCATCATAACCGGAGTAGTGAGTCAAGGTAGGATCCTATTTCTGTTAATAGTGAATGACAAAATTAGAGGGGCATCACTTACCCATTCACCTCGCTCGAGGATTAGGCGGGCTAGGTACATCGAGGCGGCGGCAATGTGACTTGGGAGGTAGTTCATGAAGCGATGATCCAGTAAGCTGATTTCCATAAGGTATTTACCAAGGGTTCGTGTTTGTATGTCATAGTTATCGGCCTTAGAGATGCGACGGAGGAAGTTCATCGGGTTCGGGTAGCTCAAATCATAATTGAGAGCAGTTAGGACATATCGCTCAGCGCTCAAGATTTCTGCCTCGGTGAAACCATCATCGGCGACGTGACGGAAGTTGGCTACATGAGGCGAGAGTACTTCTTCATACTTAGAAGCGATGAACATGGCAGTGACCCCAACAAGCTGGAGGCGGTCGAGTTGGACGACCTTAGTAGAAAGGAACCGGTCGATGATGTTGACGGCGAGGAACAGTGTTTCAGGAAGCAGGTGGAAACGTGTGTGCACCTCGATGAGCCAGTCAACAAGAATGCCTCGCATCTTCCACTCCAAGTCTTCTTGGTGATCCATATAGTCCGCGTTTGGAAGAGTGGAGACTTCAAGCTTTTTCAAGTAGTCGAAGATCTCAACAACGTACTCGGCGACCATTAAAGGATCGTCGAAGTCTTCCTTATCCAAATCTTCAACGCCAGCAGCAAACTTGCTCTTAGTAGACTTTTCATCATCAACCTCGGTCTCGAGGGGATTTTCCTTCGTCTCTTCTGGCACCTCAATTTTTGCCTTGGATTCCAAGTGGATCTTCTTTCTTGATGGTTGGTCCTCCTCGAGGGGTGTCTCTTCTTTAATTATGTTCGAGGACGTCGAGCTAGACTTTCTCTTCTGCGATGGGACCACGCCGGATCCAGGACGCTTCAAGTCCGCTGACTTCTTGTTGGCATCCTTCAAGCCAAGGGCTGATCTGGAAGAACTGGTACGCGACAAGGACTTTTGAACACCTGTTGGTTGAGAAGCTTTCGATACAAGGCCCCCCTTGCCCATATTCTTCTTGCCTTCGATGACATCTCCCTTCGTGACATTACTCACATCTCCCAAAGCAGAACGCTTCCGGAGTGGTTGTGTGTTGACAGCCGACTTCTTCGATTGGAGGGGTTTCTTGGTGGCACCGCTTGATACATCGTCTCCAGTGAATGCACTCGATTTGGATCTTGTAAGACGCGTTGTTACTGCAGCACTATTTTCATCATTCTCGTTCGTGGGAGCCCGCCGGCTAGCTGCTCGGCTCTGGAGTCCAACAATTAGTCTTTACCTCCAAAAATAATTATTTTTGAGAGGTGAGAATGAAGATATGCCTGAGCAATGAATGGTGGACTTACGGGAGGCATTTCTATTGTATGGTGTATTAATGATTAATTTTTTTTTTGGGAGGCTTGGGTGCTACAAGATCGTTAGCAAGACGCGGTATCAGAACCATGTACAACCGCGTTGCACCGAGCGAAAAGAAAACATAGCGACGCGATTGCACGCCTCAAAGTCGCCGAAGCTTTGGGAACATACATGAGTGCAGTTGTATCCTATAGGACCTTCGGCGGGTGTAATTGGTGATTTGTGGTGAGGACTGGCTCGATATCAACAATGGTGGCAGAGGGTTGGCTGATTTGATGGCGGAGAGTCCCAGGCACTCAATGCGTCACCGAAGACGTGAGATGCCAGAAGATACGAGGGTAGAGCCGTGTCGAGGAGAACGGGGCTTGAAGCTGTAGGAGGATTGTTGTGGGAGTGAGAAGGTATTAAACCGCGGATGGGAACGTGAGGAAGACTCTGGAGGTGTCCTGTCTTCGCTTGTTATGGCTGGCGACTTAGCGCGACGTCAAATCCCTACCAGATGCAAGGCACTCCGGCGCGAAATCCTCATGTAAGGGCGAGCAATACTCGAGATGAAGGGCCTGATGTAACGGGAGAAAGAGGTAGTCTTTAAGTAGGGACGTCTGAATGAGGATGAATTGTTCGAGACTCAATTGCAAGTATTTTGCGGTGCACAAGATGCTTGAAGAGAAGAGGTGGGGACCAGGAGCTGCCTGAGCAAAAGGTGGGAGAGGCCTGTTGACAAGCCCGCTGGCCAGGTAACGGGCGCGTTGTGCCTGAGGACGAAAGTCGACGAGACGTGAGTGTGGCTCGAGCGTGGCTGAACGCGCATGTGGCTGAACCAGCTAAGCTCAAATCCTCTGGGCTCAAAATTTTGGACGACATCAATCTAGAAGTGCTCGTCTTCACAAACCCATCTATCCATCCCCGACGAGGCCTCTCTTTTGCCAGAGAGCTCAATTGGCCCTGGCTATCATGCTACAACCCCGATTACTGCTGCGGCAGCCCCGCCAAAGGGCAGCATGCAAATATCTTTCGATTCGACAGCCGATTCCTCGGACCTATGCAACGGTTGTCGAGCCTTTAAAGGTTGAAGCCTCTCTAGCGGCAGTAGGGTTTGCGCAGCCGCCGACAACAGAAAAGACCAGTGCTGCATTTGCTATGCGGACGTACAAACCTCGAACGCCCGGTGTGCGCCATCTCAGGCGGCCTATAAACGACCATTTATGGAAAGGAAGGCCTTTTCTCCCCCTGACATTTCCCAAGAAGGGTCACGGCAAAGGAGGAAGGAACAACAGTGGAAGGGTGACTATTAGACATCGCGGCGGTGGGCACAAGAGGAGGATACGGACAGTCGATTTCACACGAATGACACCAGGCAGACACACGGTGGAGCGAATTGAACATGATCCCGGGCGAAGTGCCCATATAGCCTTGCTCAACGAGGAAGCTACGGGGCGGAAGAGCTACATCGTTGCGGCCGATGGTATGAGGGCTGGAGATGTGGTTCAAAGCTATCGAGCTGGAATCCCCAGAGACTTGCTCGAGAGCATGGGAGGAGTGGTAGATCCCGGTGTTTTGGCGGCAAAGACTGCCTGGAGAGGCAATTGCTTGCCATTGCACATGGTCCCTGTTGGAACTATGGTATATTGTGTTGGGTCATCACCGGTGAGGGGAGCGGTCTTTTGTCGAAGTGCTGGCACATTTGCAACCGTCATCTCAAAAGAGGACAAAACAAATGCAAGCAATAAATGGGTTCAGATACGTCTACAAAGTGGCGAAATTCGAAAAGTCAGCAAAGATGCTTGCGCTACCATTGGTGTGGCCAGCAACCCTCATTTCCAACACAGACAGCTCGGAAAAGCTGGTCGAAAACGTTGGTTGAATATTCGACCAACCGTCAGAGGTCTTGCTATGAACGCTGGTAAGTTTACCTCTTTAAAAAAAATTGTTAATGAGAAGTTTATCTAATTCGTGTTCAGCCGATCATCCACACGGTGGTGGTCGCGGAAAATCCAAGGGGAATGTTGATCCAGTGAGCCCCTGGGGAATGCCAGTAAGTTTAAGAAGCCTAACAATTAGTGAAGCAGAGGCTAACCTATTTCTAGGCCAAAGGTGGCTACAAAACTCGAAAAACTCGCAATCCAAACAAGTGGGTGGTGACTCCTCGAGAACGAAATCACGGAAAACGGAGGGTGAAGTAAATACGTCTTGAACACATACCCCTCCGTCTTCTCTATGCTGCGTTTCACGAGATCTAATCGCTGCACAAGAATGGTACGCATGACTGTCATGTACCATGTAAGATTTTATGTATGACCAAAAGTAGCGGTCTGATATAGCATATTATGCAAGCTTTTCCACGGGAAAGCCGAATCAACTGTATTCTTAAAATCGCAAGTGGTTACAACTATGCACGTTGAGCTTTTCATACCTTTTCGACCTACAACTGGTGCCCGTTGTAAGATCGTGTAAATTGATGCCCCAAGTATCGAAAATGAAACTAAATTATGGGCTTATCTTTTATCGCTTTACTTTCAATACCTTCTCATAATAACGGGGTATTTTTTACTTGAGGCCTTGTGGGTGAATACCAATTCCTTAATACCTATTATTAAAGAGGTTTGAAGTAGGAAGCATTTCGCGTAGAGCAGAGATCTGGGCTCACCCACAGCCTCACAAACTCTCGCTCAAGACGTTTTTTTTTATTTTTGAGAATGAAAAGGCATGGGCCGAAATAACACACATAACATAACGCTTCGATTTGAACATTTCATTTTCAATCATTACTACTTCGGACCTCAAAAGGTCGGGAAATACCAAGTTTTTTGCCACTCAACCCAGCTTTTTCAAACTTCACAAGATTCAGATTCATGCTATGAAATTACTGATAATCCATTTACAAACATCTTTTCAGCTAACATATTTTATTTCAAAAATACCTTCAACTCCGCGGAGAAGCCGAATGCAATTATGCAAGTGATCCAATTTGTACTTCCCTTCCCATCTACAGTGCGTACTGGCCGGTAACACAAGAGACTGACTGACACGTTTCCGCTACCACCGACTCGGGTCATCCAGGCATCCTGCCGCCGTGTCTCTGCAGAGCGTCGTCCCAAGCAACGCCGAATCGCTGATCCCCTCCTTTTCGAGTTCACCTAACTGCAGCGGAGCCCAAACCTTATCGTAATAAGGGTGTGCGAGTCACATCCTGATTGAGCCACAAGCATGCGAACGTGTTACGTTTCAAATGTTCAGCCGTCTCGTACCTTATCCAGTAAAAAACAACTCCACATGGGAAGAAATCCAACGTTCCACGACCCTAGTATTTGTTCCAAAAATATAATTGCAGTAATTGCAGATAGATTTTGGGGTTATATTCGTCTAAATATTCACCGCAACATGATATCTGAGTCCGAGTCCATAGAGTTGGGAATCAACCTGTATGCCCATCCAGTTCCTTGTTATTTGATCCGTGTGTAATATTCCCCATCCCGTGCCGAGTTCCTGTTCTTACAATTCGTGAAAACGTACAAGAGTAGAATAACGCCTTTAAGCGAATGGTATCATGTACACAATAAATTATGTACCTGCAAAATTCCGAAGATGAGTGTCATATCATGGCAGCTTGCGCCTATTGTGATGTGAGCTCGATAAGATGATACTGAGTTCGAACGAGTGAGATATTTGTGTTCAAGATCCGCCTTCCCAACCGATATCCCTACAAAGTGATTAGCCATATATCGTCATTTTGACGAAACCGCCCGAAGACTCACATTGGATCCATAGATCCAAGCCCCATTAGCTGCCTGAATACACCCTCGCCCACAGGTGTCAATCCCGTGGTTTGATTACTCATTTCCCACCCTGCTGGGACATCAAATGATCTGCCAGGCGTCTCCGGCATAGTGAAAGTATTATCTGGAGTCAGGCCTGTTGTTGGAATGGTGCTGTAGTCTGGGTTTGAGGGGAAGAATGAGCCCATGATCCGATGCTCACCAACTGGGTTACGATTGTTATTTGATGATGCCGGGCTTGTTTCGTAAGAAGTTCCGCCTGAGTTATTTTGCCCAGACTGCAGATTCGAACGTGAATCTGAAGGTGTCGTGGAACTTGGCGTCGGTCGATTGGAAGCAGAATTTGCCGTATCCGGAGACAAACCGCTATCAGCACCGTTGTTGCTGCTCTCGCTGTTGATATAACTAGAGCTATTGGTCACGCCATCCGCATAATGTCCCAAGGGAACAGTGGCAATTGCCAGCCCTTGCAGAGTGCGTTGAACATCTTGTTGACCATCAATCCCGCGCCCGCGATTCACATTTTGATTGGACTCAAAAGACATCCAGTTTGTATCCTTTATCGAGTCATTGCGAGGGTTCGTCGACTCAGCCGGAGATGGGTTGCCGTCACCAGGACTTGCCCCAATTGGACTAGCATTTTCCTCCTCTGAGATGTTCATAAACATACATTCATTACGGCCACGTGGAAGCCCGTTGTTAACAGATCGCGGAGCCCCGCCCAGATTGGGCATCTTTGCACTTGATAATCCGAGCTTGAAAGTGTTAGAATACAACTGTAAGACGAAATTTCAGAGAGCATTTATTACTCACATTATCATCACTGTAAGCGAATACTGATTTGAATTTTGGGTTGCGCATGCCGAGGCCTTCCAAATCCACATCCAATTGCACCAAGAATGATTCAGTCAGGGGATTTTTCCGCTTTAGAGCATTCATAGCGGAGAGAAGAAAGCGTAATGAATCTCCTGTTTGGCTATCGTCCGGCCGACTTTTAAGATATTGGACAAAAACGCGCGCTGAAACATACAAACAGAACGAAATAAATGGGTTCATCTATATTAAATTAGAAAGACTCATATTATGGGGAGACCGGTACTCACAGCTGATAAATCCATGTGAGAAATCATACGCATAATACTTGCAATTTCATTCGCTGCTGTGATGCATCTGACTTTGCTTTCGGCACTAATCGATGCTGGGAGACGATTTTTCTCCGACTTATATATTGCTGCTTGGTGTAAACAGATAGTTGAAGTATGTATGTTCATATTTGTGAAAACGATATTAGGATTAGATAGGCCACTGGGTAATTTTAGGTGGGATGGCAAAGATAAGGATGTGTTGAGAAGGATGTTATCCATTTGTCTGTGGCGTTTCCAAAATTCGCCATTGAGGTCGTTATCTCGGTCTTCGGCGTCAGGACGATGGAGGTGTATAAGGTTCCGACCGAACAAGCATGCCATTAAGACCACGCCCGCAAATGGAGATAGATTGCATGCACCTGACGGAGTCATGGCTTCCGAGAGGGATTGTGTCTTTTCTGCTTTGTTCATCTCGAAAGCCTCATCTGAAGCCGGAAGATTTGACAGAATATCTTTCTCGTCGATAGTCATTGGCCATCCAGTTCCAATGCTAGCATATCGATCCTCGCAAAAGGCCATCCAAAAGGTCCTGCGCCTCTCCTCTCTCTCTGCCCAATCACGAGGCGGCGGAAGACACTGTTTAACATCTAGACCGGTCCCATCCAGTTTATGCAAACTCATCCTATAGAATCTTAGCGGAAAAGTTTATATTCATCAAGAAAGGAATACTAACATCTGGCACATTCGAATGGCAGAACCAGTACTCATCCATGCCCTTGGGAAGTACATCATCTTGAATTCGTACGTGGCTAGGAGAACATGGGTCTGAGCATGCGCGACCGATATCATGTGCTCCCCATGACCCTTCAGATAATCCAACTCAACGTATTTCCGAGCGCGTTGGTAAAAGTGCTCTTTGAGATCTCCGAACTTGTCAACTACGGATGCAGCAAGAGTCCACATGGCGTATCGCAATGCGACTGGTGGCCGCTGAGTAGGGGCTCTGGCAAAACTATTAGCACATTTCCTCGGGAGTTGTGAATAAGCACTCATAAAAGTGCGCTTTAGTAATTATTATTGGCAGAGAGCTCGTGCTTCACCTCTCATATAAGTTTGAGGGTTCACGCAAATGGAAAGGGCAGAAACATATATTCGACACAGAGCAAAATAATGACAAGGCTTACAAGTTCATTGCCGCCAGATACCTGTACTTGTGTATCATTGGTAGTGAAGGGTGGATTTTGTCGAAGAAGATTTGATGCCTGTATTCCGCCATGAGGTTCTGTCTCATTTACTCAAGGAGGGGTCACATACAATTCTTCAATCGTCTCCTCAGGGGGAAGCGGTTCCTCCAACCCCAACCCAATCATTTCCCAAGTGAAAGTACTGTCATCTATACCCATTCCCATATTAATATCAGCCGTAAATGTAAGATCATCCATCGGAGGCTGTTGAGGGGAGTCGCCATTGAATCCCCATCGCTCGGCGCTAACACCGTTCACTATCCCAATAGGAGGATTTGGAACGCGAAAATCGGATGTAGGAAGAGATCGAGGTCCAACCCCACTAAGGCTATTTTGTGTGAACGAAGTTTGTGAAGTATCTGTGGTTGCAGGGACTGGGTCTTGAGTTTTCAGCAATGTTTCCACTTGTTCTGGATACGATTTGCTGTTAGCATTATTCGAAAGTCTAGAGGAACGCTTGGAAACCGACTTAGTCTTTCTTCTAGAGCCTTCACATAGCCTCGTTTCGGACCAGACTTCCTCCTCACCTCATCGTACGCGCAGCTGTGCCCCAATCTTGTACATGTCGAACAACTTGGCTTCGTCCCATCGCATTTCAGCTTCCTCTTTCTGCAAATTATGCAAGCGATCCTTTTGGGCTTGGGAACAGTTGAATCTCCTCCACTTCCAGCATCTGCCGCGGCCGAGTTTGCGTCGCCAGTGGGACTTCTGTCTCTTTTATTGCGTCCGCTGCTGCCCGTAGGCCGAGATAGGTCGTTGAAATAGCTTTCTGGAGGGGTATTGGAGGCCGACGACATGTTGGTGGCCGGGTCGCCTTGGGCGTCGTCTCTAAGTCTTCTTTTTCAATTGCGCTTCTTGTCTACTAATCTGCGTCGTTCTGGTACAGAATGGGAGTGAAATGAGTTGCAATGCTGAGGGTTCACTGATACTGGTTTAATCGATGTGGAAACCGCGCCGCTCGCAAGCTCCGCCTGTCACAGCGGGAGCAGTAGTGCTAGATGCAATGGCCTCTTTGACTCGCGTCGTCGCAGGCGGAAAGGGCTTTGTTTCCTGAGGGTAATGGAGGATTGCAACACGCCCTTTTCTAGCACACATACATTCGATCAGCTAGTATTGAGCGTTTGTTGAATCTGAGGAATTCCTCAGGTGTCTGGTCCAGTAATCAACCTTGCAAGTTACCTCAAGCGAAGGATGCGGGACAAACGCAATAGAGAAGAATCGGTGCAGTGTGAGCTAGTCTGATAGTGGCCGTGTTTACGGCGCGTCCGTAGTTCTAAGGTCCCGATGACCTTATGATTTTCACCTGCGATCAAAGGACAATTGCTTGGTGCAATACTCGTATGCCCAAGGCACCAGCGACTTCGACGTTTGATTCCGTAAGCTAGTGGGACACGACACCAGTTGATGGCTCGCGTCGTGCATCAACCTGGTCGATTAAACGCTTTAAACTCCCCTTGCTCCTTGCTCAGCCCTCAGCCTTGCCGTGTGAGCAACTGATTACCAATCATGAAGCGGTGTGCCACCAGGTGTGCTCCTTTGATATTTGGAGTCGGCGTAATAATTAGGCCGACAGTGAAGCCACATCGCAAACGAGCAGTTTGAAGCTTCCAGTGATGACGTTCTCGCCACGACGCATGGCCTGCCTCAAAGCGCCTCTCTTGTGACACTCGTTGCTTTTCCTTTGACGTCCCGCATACGTCCGTAAAACTTTAATTCAACGAACCCTCGGGCTGAACGTTCATAGCGATGCTTGAAGTGCACGTGAAACATATCTGCATCACACAACACTCGGCCCGGATTTGGCTCACAGTCAAACTCCCGGGTCAACGTACTGAGAACTCACCGTAGGAGTAAAATAATCCAGTTACACTTCAGCGGAAATTTGGGACACATGTTCTATTTACTACAATAGTTACGAGTTCCTGTTCTACTGTGATGTGACCGCCCTTAGGAGAACCGAGACCGAGTAGGATAAAGCAGTCAAACCAAAGTCAGAAATGAGCCGTCATGGAAGACAACCCCCCCCCCAAGCAACTCCTATAGTTGGTTCAGTGCTCTGTATGTTGAAATCCTGAAGCAACGGTATAGGATACTAGGATATCTATTTTCTTTCCGGGTCAACTCCAAGAATCTTTAACGAGCCCAAGTCTGTGTATGCTAGACAATACCGTGTCGGGTGCCACGCGACTACTGGACAGGGGCCAACTGTCTTGATGGAGTGTACATATTCCCCGGTCTCTGCGTGTGCAATTTCCAGTCCCATGCCTTCATCACTGCCACCAACAATATAACTTCCATCAAAGCTGAAGCTTATACTTTTGACCGGGCCCACCATATCTATCAATGTTCGCTGGCAATGCCAATCTTTCGTGTCCCACAGGGCTATAATCGAGTCTGATCCACCAGTTGCAAGAAAGCGCGCTGTGGGCTGCATCTCAATCGATAAGCATGCAGATGTATGACCTAAAAGAGCACCGCAAAGTTAGTAACGATCGAGCTTTGCTCTATGAAAGGATATACAGGGAGTTTGAGGGCCATAAATAGATGCTTAAAAACTGCTAATGAACTTCGAGGAAGCAACCAGAACTCGTTAAACTGAGGTACGTGAAGGGATTTAGATCTTACCATTGAGTGTAAATGGTACTGATGGATCATAACTGGTATGCAAAATCGGGCTGAAGTCTGGATAGGAAAGAATCGTGACTCGACCTTCACCAGTTGTCAAGAAGATTTTTTGGCCGCTATGGCAGAAGCAGATCTGATTGGTCTGAATAGTTTGTTGATGAGAAGCAAGAGCAGTTGATTGGGTTGGAGACAGAACATAAATATTATCAGCCTGCCAAAGGTCAATATAGATTCTGAAGTAGTGGGTATAAGAATAGACAAGGAGGGGTGAGGGCCAGAAGCATGAGTGGTTGAGGAACAATTGTGATTCGGCGTATAAAGGGGAATTTATACCTTATTGCCAACAACGAGAGTTTCCCCGTCAGGAGCCCAAGCCAATGTAAACGCATCACCAAGGCCCTTGATCTCGTTGATGACTGCTTTTGTCCTTACATCCCAGAACTTAACAACACCATCACTCGACACACTACACAACTCAGCATCTTTCACAGGGTTAAATGCCACTTTCTCAATGCCTGCAGTATGGCCTTTAAGCTCTGTAGAATATCGCACATTTGGCCGATCAGGGTTCCAGCTACCAATTTGTTAGTGTTAGATTATAGAAGAAGACGTGCAGACGTCTATGAGCAGATCTAGCTGAGAGCTTACACACGAAGAGTTCTGTCTGATGCGCCCGCGGCTATTAATGTGCCTATGGGGTTCCATGCTATTGTCTTCAAGCTAGAAGTCATTGTTAGCATAAGTATCTCGTCTAGGCAGGTGTTCAAAAGTCTCTTGAGACTAACGTTGTCCTGCGACAAACTCTGGCCAAAGAAATTGCCAGTAAAGAAAAAGTCAATATAATGAATTCTGCGTTTCAAGGCTGAAAAGGACAAGATAACTATTCAGAGCAAGTAAACGTACCCATGCGAGCTGGCTCCACGAGAGGAAGGATCATGATAATTTTGTGTCCGAAGGGTTCCAAGGTGGGTAGAGAAACCCTCTTTTCTTATGCTTTGACGTTGTCGAGGAGGGGCCATGATGGTAAATAGCGCGTCTTGAGTGAAGGTTTGTGTTACCGTGTGTCCAACTTGTGATCTTTTAGTGTAACAGCAAGAGGACCTGAAAAAGAAAAGACAATCTCAGCAGTTCTGCAGGGGCGATAACTGCTGGGTACTGACCCAATAGTCTCCCTAATTTAAAGCATTGCAATTGTGGAAGGCAAAACGTGATTGAAAGACATTCTCCAGATACGCGCAACTCGCTTCGGGTCTTGCCTCTCATGGCTGCAGCTTCGCTTCGAGACATCGGGACACCAGACGACGGCTCTGCAACGGTCCCCAAATATTTCATCGCGGTTGCTGTAGCATTTCACTCCACAATGCTCTAACTGAGCCCAATCTTTCTTGCGCAGCTTTTGTGCCAATTCGCGGGCATGCGACCATACGAATGAGGTAGCAAACAGCGTTGCGCAGTCATGTACTGGCCGATTGGAGCTCCAAAGATATATGCAGCGAGCAACACCAAAACGGCAACAAATCGCATTTACGAACTCGAAGATGACGTCGAATCTCGAGAGACCACTGAAGGCAGCGGATCTCTACTTGACGCGCCAAGTGCTGGATCAAGGGACAAGCAAGAAGAAGACTTCGGCACCCCCATCTCGACGCCTATAACACCCATCACCCCAGGTATTAAGCCTGTTGAGCATGATTTCCAGCGGGAACAGCCTTCACGGCCGGCAGAGACTAACAGCCCGATTTCTAGGTCTGCAGAAAAGGACCCTCTTCTTGCTTTGAGGATTTCGCGGACTGGACATCTGTTTGCTGTAATCACAGCCACCTCTTTGACCATTTGGCAAACGAAGGTAAGGTAAACCACATAATTGCTTGCTTAGGGTCTGATAATTAACCTAAAATAGCCCACAGCAATCTTAGCAGTCGTGGTACGTTCCAGCAAATCTCTAAATACTTACGGCTCGAATGTCTCGCTCCTCGTCCGACCCGATTCCGCCATTTTTGTCGTTCAAACAACCCATGGATATTTGATTACATATACTTTAGCAACAGACCCGGATGCTAGAGTGTACAGACCACATTTTTCGAGTCATACAAGCGGACAAACTCGGAGACATAGCAATTTTAGCGGCGCTAGAAGTCAAGGGGGCGACAGGATTCTCTGGGGGGCAGGAGAGGGGGGAGGTGTTCGGGAAGTCAGCGTGCGCTTTCGAATGGTTATAAAAGTTGATGCCGGCATAGGGAAAGCGTTGGCTCTAGACGAAGAGCTTGTTGTCGCAACTCAGAGACCTGCAGCAGTACAATGCATAAGGTGGACTCCAGATACTGCTGGAAATCAAACGAGCACAGAACTTTTCAATCGTATGGAATGGCTACCAAAGAAGTCGAATGTTACGGAAATGATTCATGACAGACCCATGAATTTGTCCTGCTGGGTCACCAGTGACGGAAAGGCATATGCCGTACAAAGGTTGCAACCCAAAACAGGTGATTCGCCTCAGAAACTATTTCGGGGATACTGTTTTCATACCCCTCGATCCTCCGAATTCAATGCGATCAAGGCCGCTATCAATGCTAGGTTTTCCCTCATAGCCGTTGGGTGCTCTGACGGCTCCATCCAAGTCTACACGGCGAGAGACTACGTTGGCAATATTCCTGCTTCACACATACATAGACTTTCTGTGTCAAGCCATTCATCAGGCGCCCTAACAAGTTTGAGTTACTCTCCGGACGGCTACTGTCTGTTTGCGGGTTATGAGAACGGCTGGGCAACATGGAGCGTGTTCGGAAAATCAGGGGCTACAAGTTTTGGTATTGACAAGAAAATTACTGAAGACCATGAAGAAGGTTGGCTCGACGGTGTAAGAGAAGTGGCATGGCTTGGTGGAGGTTCGGAAGTCTTGATCATTGGTAAACAAGATGATCGTATCTGGACTCTGGAAATGGCTCGAAGTGCTGTCACGGGGTGCTATACTTCAGCCAATATATCTCGGACATTACTTCAAACAACGTCGAATATTATGGTCTATCGTGGCTACGATTTGCCAGATCTCACTTCGATATCAGCAGAATCCTCTTTATGGCACAGCGCACAGGTTCCTTCGAGCTACCTTGTGGATCAATGGCCTATACGATGTTCAGTAATATCCGCCGATGGTAGGTATGTTGCGGTTGCTGGACGCCGTGGGCTAGCACACTATAGTATACATAGTGGTCGATGGAAAACCTTTGTCAATGAGAATATGGAGAATGAATTCCAGGTTCGGGGAGGAATGTGCTGGTACCAGCATATCTTAATTGCTGCAGTCGAAGCTGGAGATTCCTTTGAACTGCGTCTTTACTCGCGCGAGGCAGCTCTTGATAATTCTCTGGTACTTCACATCCAAGCATTACCGGCACCAGTTGTTCTCGTGGCTCCTTCCGGCGAAGATTCATTGCTTGTCTACACATACGACAATCTGCTCTACCACTACATCATCACAGCAACATCAGACTCCGTGAAACTAATCCAAGTCGGTCAGATCGCATTTCACGGTATCGTAAGGTCGCCTGCACGGGTGAGAGGCTTGAGTTGGATTTTACCGGATGAGCAGCTCCTCGAAGGGGACCCGTCACAAGATGTTGCTGTCGCTACCGTTTTATTTCTCGTTGATGGTAAACTTGTTCTTCTTCAGCCATCACTAAACGAGGAGCGTAAACTTAAGTATGATATGCGTGTAATTGCTCAAAACGTGGAGTTTTATGCACTTATGAGAGATCTACCATTTGCTAGCCCGCCTCGAGGTCCCGAAAGTATTCCCGACGGCTTCAGTGGGGACCAGAGTGTGGACGAAGGAACTGGCCTTAGGGATTCCCTTTGGCTATTCGAAGGCAATGACATGAAGGTGTGGACAGATGTTCAAGATGTTCTCCGCTCAGCCCCTGCAGAACTAGCAAGAGAGTTGCCTCCTATGGTGACAATATCCGTCGACTTCTATCCTCTATCCGTCTTACTTGGGAAAGGGATTCTCCTTGGTCTTGAGCCTGAGCTTGTTCAACGTCGTGACGTAAATTTTGCATTTTTCAGATTCACGATTAGGGTAAGTGTCTTTCACCAAGAACATGAACTTTGCTAACGCCCAGCAGACTCATTTGTTCATTCCCCAGATACTCCGTTTTCACTTATCCAGATTCGACTCCTCTGCCGCCTTGCATCTCGCTCACCAATATCAGCACCTAGAGTATTTTGCCCACTCGCTCGAAATCTTGCTTCACAACGTTCTCGACGAAGAAGTCGACACATCGCCCTCACCAGAGAATGCTCTTCTGCCAGGTGTCCTTTCATTTCTCTCTTCCTTTCCCCAATACCTTGATATTGTCGTTCAATGTACACGCAAAACGGAAGTGCGGTCATGGCGTACCCTTTTCACATATTTACCACCACCACAAGAACTTTTTGAGGAGTCATTGCAAAGAGGATCCTTGAAAACAGCAGGCGGATACCTGCTCATTTTACATACCTTTGAAGAATTGAGCTCCAGCTCCGAACAGTTGGTTCGATTGCTGTCGAGAGCCAAAGATGAGGGTGATTGGGAACTATGTAAAGAACTCGCAAGATTTCTGACAGCCTTGGACGAATCTGGAGCGACTTTGATTGAGGCCTTAGAGATGGTGAATCTTCGAAGTCCGAATGACGAGCGACAAACGAGCAGTTTTATGTTTGAAGGTTCAAGACTGAAAGTTCCACGACCGAAACGAGGTTCCCTACAAAACACGAATGGCAATCTCAACAACGAAAGTGGGCAAAGCTCGAATAGTAGTGGCCATAGCCCTCGGAGCTTAGGCACGGGTGTTTCGGCGGATTATTTCTCTCCACATAGGGGTGAAGCCTGACACTAAACTGGATGTCGGGACTCGGGCGTACACGGCGTTCTGGTAGCATATGGTTGGGATCGGAGCCCAAGTTTGAATATATAGTTCTACTTGCCCTTATATTCTCAGGGGTCTCCGAAATAAGTGCATAATCTGGATACATTCTCCCAGGTACTACTAGACTTAGGGGTTTGTTATGAAATAAAAGTAATTCGTAACCTAGCCCGCTGAGTGAGACTCCTTCATGAGTGCAACCGAAAAGTAGTTCAGGAGGCAAGCCCCTAGAACTTGCTGCCTAAGGCCATCAGTACCCCTCCGACGTGAATCTCGCTTCCCGCCCAAAGCCTCATCATCAAAACCTCAACGCCAGCCTCGGGGATCTTTACACAAACACCAACAAACAACGTTGCCGATACACTGGCAAGTGCCGCCCGAGCACTTGCTAAAGGGCGACGCGCATGATGGACGACTTCAATAGCGAGACGGATAGCGACTATACCAGTTACTGGAGAGATTGGGTAAGTTTGAACCTTCTCATTTAGACTTTGTGCGCCGCGCCCGCCTGTGGAAGAGGAAGGCACGGCACAAATCTTCGAGAACCCCAGGGACGCGTCAAGAAACTGCAAGCGCGACCTCTTCTTTTATCTCGGATGGCAGCTTTCGCTATCTGGAACTGTACTACCTGCTCTGCAACCCGCTTGAACCTCTCGATCACCAACCACAACACAGTCGACGGGGGAAGGACACGGGATATACTGCGATTCATTTGCGCAAGAGCCGAATACTTCTGGATACGGCGTCGCGGCTAGCATCAAGTGCAAAAAGCTCGGGAGTGGACATCTTGAGTTTATGTTGGAGCAGCTGCTCCCACATTCTGCAAGAGCAACACCACAGCAATCAAATTCCCCACAGCAATCAGGTTCCAGCCGATGACTTACTCGAAGCATACAAAGCAAAGAATCACTTCCCACCAAGGGACAGTCGAGTCTTAGACTTCATTTTTCCTTTTGGCTTCAACAGTCTACCGCCAAGCGTGTACGAAAGAGCAATGGGATCTGATGATTATTGTCATAGTGTATTTTGCGATTTTGTCAACCTCAGAGATGCACAAGCTGACAATCGTTTTTCTAGTTCATATCCTCACGGGGCAACGAGTACTTTTGCGAGATTGACGAAGACTATCTTACCGATCGATTTAACCTTACTGGTCTGAATACTGAAGTTCAGTACTACCAATATGCACTGGACTTAGTTACGGATGTTTTTGATTTGGATTGCGATGATGAAATGCGGGAGACGATAGAGAAGTCTGCGAGACATTTGTATGGACTTGTACATGCACGATACATTGTTACGACGAGGGGCTTAGCAAAAATGGTATGTCCCATACTCTAATTTAAACAATGGTTGCTAACAACTCACCTAGCTGGAGAAATACAAGAAGGCAGATTTTGGTAAATGTCCCCGAGTGATGTGCAAGTCTCATCCCTTATTACCTATGGGTCAGTCCGACAACCCGAACGTCAAGGCAGTAAAACTTTACTGTGCGAGATGCGAAGACATTTACAATCCGAAATCCTCTCGGCATTCTGCAATCGATGGAGCATATTTTGGAACATCCTTTCACAATATTATATTTCAAGTATATCCAGCACTCATTCCAGCGAAAAGCGCCGAGAGATATCAGCCAAGGATATATGGCTTTAAAGTCCACGCACCAGCGACACTAATTCGATGGCAGCATGCGGAAAGGGATGAGATGAGAAAGCGTCTGAGGAAGCTTGAGATTGAAAGTGGCTTCAAAGATGAAGACGACGACGTGGACGCAGAAGATTCGGAGGAAGAGGAAGAAGAAGTCGATATGGAGGCACTAGAGAATGGAGAAATGGAGGTTGGTGATCCAAATCACCAGGCATAATTGATGATTGCATGTCTAATTTGTCGGTTACGCGCTGCTATGATTTGCTTCTACATGAATGGTATAGGGAGGGTGGATCATGCACTGCGCGGCGTTGGGACAATGGACATAATGGCGCAATTATCCTCTCCGGGAGCCTAGGAATGGCTTGCATAGAACGTATTAAGTGACTTACGAGTTGTGCGTATTTGTTCTCATGTACCAAAGTGAACAGTGAGTTCAGGATTATCTGATCGGTAAACCATTTTTCAAATTTACAAGTTGAAGGGAGCTTAACCGTTTGCCGGTTTGTTGATATTTCTAATCTTCACAGCTTCATCCCTCTCCTTGACCTAATCTTTACGAAGGCTTTGTCATCCCATCACCACTCTTACATTTCAACAAGAACGGACGTGTTGTTCGAAATTAGCTGTCTAAAGGCAAGGTAAGGAATCTGTGAAGCGATATTTGTTTGACGAAAGTTCTTTCGTTCGCATGAATCGGCATGATGAGTTTATAAATGGACGAGAAAGAGGTCATGACCGTGTCAAAACAGTTTTCAGACCAACTGCCTGCGGATGGTCACATTCTAATTTCAGAACTAAAAGCAGGGAGTGTCTAGCTATCCTAAGTAATAAATAATATCTATTTTTTGTGAAATGGATTCCTTTTTCTTCTCTCTTCGTTTCTGCTATTTTCATTTTGGGGTCAAATAACGAGAAGAATAAGTATTGAAGAGAAAGGGAGAAGACAATAGGGGTATTTGCTCTTCTAACCTCACTACTTCTTCTCCGTGAGTCGAGTCGAATCTTTTTGGGCCATGTAGAAATCTCTAGGATATTGAAGTCAGGGTTGCCCCCCCCCCACCCACAGCTTCCAATTGTAGCAATTTTTGGAATCATATTTTGTAATAGTTCAACTATCATTTCTTACAGATAGTGTACAAACCCTAAATACAGCAAGATATTCAGCCGTCGTTTCCATTTCCAATCATTACTTTTCCAACCAAATCCCTTTCGACCTAAACACCTTGCTCCATATTCCGTCCTTTACTTTTCTCTTCATTTAAGAGCTTCTTTTCATCTACCCAAAACCTTTTCTAAGAACCAAGAGTAGCGCTCGTATCTGTCCGATACCAATTCTCCATTGGATCACCTAGGCACGTGCCTACGGAAACCGGCTTGTAGTCTTTAGCCTTCAACCCCTGCAACATGTACTCGACGAGAACTTGTGAAGTCTGATTGTGAATGTCGTGGGCAATGACGAGAAATTCGTCCGTGGAGGGGTTGGAAGAATTGACGGCTGCGTCGAAAATGTTTTTGCTATTTTGGATGAGTGTTGGGGAATCGTTTAGATAATCAGATGTATCCAGATTCTGTAAAGTATCAGCAAATGGGATTGAAAGGTCTCTTGGAGAGGATGAGGTAAGAAGAATGAGATTTTAGAGCAAGGTAGAAAAGGGAATGGGGTGAGTCCAGAAAGGGTAACTTACAAAAAATGTGATGTGGTAACCAAGATCATTGAGATCACCTTCACAGCCAGATTCTAATGCTTCAATTAGTCACTATTTCTAGGGATCTGTGTCATGATTTGGTTACCGGCTGTGCAGGAAGAATATGGTGATCGCATGTATGTGGGAATTACACCAAGGATATTTCTCAGTGCCATCTCGTTCTTCCACATCTCATTTTTGCGTTGTAAGGATGTGATATTGGAAAGATCGGGGTGAGACCAAGTATGAGATGCGACTTGATGTCCTTCTGAATACATGCGCCTTGGCTCCAGATCAGTAAAGCTCTTCTCAGGTTTTAGATAGGATACTTACTTGATAAGAGCTGGCCATGCCAAACTAGTGTTGTCAATTTCTCCTTTCCCTAAAAGGTCGTCAGTAAATTCCTCGACATAGCGCTTTTGCTGAAAGGACTGACCATTGTTATTACCCGTGATGAAGAAAGTAGCCGTAGCATTATACTGTTGGAGCAGATTAAGAATATGGCTCGTATAAATGAAGGGTCCATCATCGAAAGTTAGAGCCATGTCTCCCGCCTGAACGCAGTCGTATATCCCCGCTGAACCATAAAGCACACTTCCAACCTTATTTCGCTGGATTGATGAGGTGTTGGTTCCTGACGGGATCTTGTTGGCATCACATGCTGGACCATAGTTGAATTGGCAATCGGGAGAGGTGCAATAATCTAATAAGAGTTAGTTAAGATACATGGTCGAAAAAGGGTAGGGGAAAATTCAAACCAGAAGTTGTGCCACAGAATCCTGCGAGGGAACAGCATTCGTTCGAGGCACAAGTGCCAAACTGTGGCCCACATTGTCCATTTGTGCTGGTGCCTCCATACCCTCCCCCATCTCCCGTTGAGCTTGTATCATTACAAGTTCCGAAAGCTGTTTGACACCCTGATGTTGACGAACAATAATCTGATGTACTTCCACAATAACCACTAAAAGTTTGGTCAGTATGTGCATGGGTTTAAGCATGAACTCTAAAGATCGACTGGAACTTACTTGCCCGAGCAACATGGGCTCGCTGATGGGCACATATACCCCGCAGTCTCAACACCCATAAGTCCACAAGTCTCATCAGGGCTGATGGTTCCATTTGTGGGAGAGGTGCAGTTTCCATAAGCGGCCTGGCAACCAGATGGTGTTAAGCAATAAGCATCTGTGGAACCACAAAATCCATTGACTGAACAGCAAGGCAGATCAGATGGACATGTGTAGCCATCGGCTCCTCCGCCAGTTCCGTTTGTTCCACAAGTGTTATCTGGTGAAATAGTTCTCTCGGCGATTGGATTGAACAGTCCAGCGAGTGCACCATTGACTCCACAGACCAAAACGGCGATTGATGTGGTCAAATACATCTTGACTATGCTCAAATCCGGTAAATTCAGCCGTCGAAGTATTTTTGGACTATAAAAGCGCAAAACGAGTGTGATGAACGAAAGGCAATGAAACTGAGAAACTTAAGGAAGCAATTAAGAATAGGAAATAGGAGGAAATGTCCTTATGAGGACCGATTTCACGTATAGGCCCACAAACGCATGGTGATCCGAATTTTCAAGCCTCTCTTCAAGATGTTACAAAATGTGCGGACGTGCAGTTAACCACTGGGTGACTTTGAAGTTATGTAATGAGCTTAATGCTTGCTCGGATCCTTCAGGAGAGGTCGATGCTGCCACTTTGTAACAACGCATTGAAGGCCAACCGGCTGGGCAAAGTCTAGGCATCTCCACATCTGGGAGCCTCCTTGTTTCTGGGTTGCGACGTCGCTAGAGCCACAGCGAAGGAACAGCTGTTTGGTTTGCTTGAACATCATCGTCATCTGGGGATCATTGGCAACAGTGTAGTTCACACACCAAAGCAATGACCTATTGTCATGCTCAGCCGCGTGAGATGATTGACGTTGATTGCAGAAGATCGGCTCTGGTCTCTGGAAATAGGACCACGGGTCCGAGAGCAACGTTCACGTGATTACAAACCCCCTATTACTGATCAGAAACGACGTTTCTGTTGCACGTCGCGATTCGAAATATCGTGTTTCACACGTGGTCCGCTCGGAGATCAAGAATAGTACAACCTACATGCCCTTTTAATTGTTAGGCGAATCCAAATACTGTCAATCCCGAGTGGTATGACCAATCACCTGGTTATGAGATCTCCTCCTAGCTTCTAATTGGTTCAAGCCCGTTGCGTCATTTAAAAATTAAAAGGGCATGTAGGTTGTAGTCAGATTTTGACGCTCAAAACGTGGAATCGTAGATCCGGGGCTAGGCAATGGTGGGAGGCGGTGGGTTATTGCCGGTAAAAAAAAATGCACAAATTACAGTAACACTAAGAATATTTTGCATCTTACAGTAATGTTTTCAACTTTGAGTTTGGATACAAATATAAGATTTGTCATATACCTATTTTTAAGGCAATACCTAAATACCAATTGATTAAAAAAGATTTTGCTGCCTGCCACTATATATTATGTCTTTTCGTGGAAATGACAGGGGTTACAATAGAATAGCTGAAAGTTGATAAAAAATTTTTGGACAAAAAAGTGAATACGTAATTACTAGGTTGAATATCTCAGTTGTTGTGAGTAATTTTGAAATTTTGAGCTAGTATAGTGACTGCGAATCGATAATTATCACGCTTTGCTTCTACTGTAAACGATTCGTTATTGCTCGAATGGCGCTAGAACTTGATTCGAAGAAAATTTAAGTTATAAATTTTCTTTTAATATTTTAGACAATGTATACATTCAGGTTCGTGCTTGAGTTGTTTGAACAGGTCATGAGATTTAAGGCAAATTTTAAAATGTCTTGGGGTAAATTTGGTTTGTGATTATTTTTTCTGAGTGTGCTGTCTTTTCCCCTTCTTCTCTGCACTCGCCAGGCAAGCAAGTGGAAATTGATAAATGAGATGTTTTCCATCACTATTGGGATGGTGATATTCGAAGTTGGCCATTCGCAAATTTTGTAACCTCCACTCCTCCATTATTGCAGTCTGGTAGACTGGCGGAAAGATCAAAGTTATCTTTGCCAGTTATTATTTACATGAACCTCCCTTTCCACCTCATAGATGGACGACATTATAAGGTTTTTGTCCTAGTAGAACTTGACTAATTACAAACTCCATTACCCCAGATTCCAGAAGACATCACGTTGAATGTATCTACAGAGCCATAACCAATCCTAAGAAACCAGCAGCGCCGACGACACCAGCCGCGATGGCACCAGTAGGTTGAGCACCAGCCTTGCTGGAAGAGCTTGATGCGCCGCCGGAAGAAGAAGCAGTTGCAGCCTTGGTTGTGGAAGCTGAGACACCGGAGGTTGTGGCCTTTGAAGCAGAGAGCGACGCAGTAGTAACGGTGCTGTTGGAGTATGCGGTGGATGTGACGGCACCAGTGCCAGTGCCAGCGGCTCCGGATGTGGGGATGATACCCGCGGAAGCCTCAAGAGCGATGAGGGTCTGAATCTTGGGTCCAAGAGAGATCAGGTATGCCTGGGCCTCTGCGGGAAGGGCAAGGAACCATGCTGGTGTTTGTCCATCCTCAATTTGTGTGTATATCTGGGCGAGTTCGGTTGGGTTTGAGACAGCAGCGACGACAGTAGAGGGAACTGCTGAGAAATCGGAAGCAATGCTTGCTGGGATGGTGATTTGTGCTGCTATAGAGGAGATAGATGACAAGAGAGCAGCATTGCTAAGGAGAGTTAGTGATGGATTTCTTGAGTTTGGCAGGCATCTGAAGCTTACTTTTGTCTCTTGGCAAGATCTGGAGATGCGACAGCAAGTGCGAAAACGGATGCAACCGCAAGAACAGTGGATGGATACATTTTGGAAGTGGTTAACAGGTTTGAGGTTGGATTTTGAGGTTGGATTTTGAGGCTGGATTGAATAGGGATGGAATGTATTAACAAAATTCTGCTGCTACTGGCAAGAAGGTGCGAAAGCAGAAGACTTTAAGAAGAACTGACATGGGACTAGAGAATCAATCTCCACATAAGACTGTTGAACGGTGCACCACGTCCACAGACCTCAAGCCTAGCTTTTCAGTGATAGGTGGGGATTGAGTCGGAAATTGGTATTTCACGTCGATAATTGGACGTTCTTCTACAGTACTGTCGAACAAGACAATCATCCGCCACTTTGTCGTGATCGGGCTGTAATTAGAGAGTGGCTTGCCCCAATTTCGGAAACCAGTGGAGTGGCACCCGTATCCCTGCAGACCGGAGAAGCAAAGAGTAACAGAAGCACATGAATAATTTGAGTGAGGTAAGAAATAACATAAACGAAGCTTCATACACTGCTATAGAACAAAGGCGATACCAAAGTTATCTACGCCGGGTAGATCTTGAGAATAATAAGCATCCCTTCTCGCATCAAGGCGTGAGAAAATAATGCATGGCCGCATGGTAAAACATGGCTGAACAGAAAGGGGCAGGATGGGAAGGAAAAGCAAACAACCGAAATGTGGAACCAAAACCAATATTTCCGATTAAAATTTCATGAAATAAGTGCCCCGTCCGGAGAAAAGAAAAGGTCGTGTGCGAATCAAATTCGTGGGGTCGCGAACAAGTGGTGCGTGCCACAGCCTACAGGAACCATCGTTCTCGTATGATGAGTATTTATTGCTTCAAACTAGAATTGTAAACGATAGGTTAGTTATGCGGGGAATCCAAACACAATCACATACATATGCTCTTGATCTGAGTCTTCCTCTCAAATCTTCCAGAAACCAACTTCAGTTAAGCGCGAACAACGTATGCTACAAGTCAATCACCCCTATCCCCCCCTCTCGCATGACGCAATACACCCCTTTCATTACACAATTTGCATAGATATTGGAAAAATGTTACATCTTGCACAAGGTGTTTTCTCAAACAGCTTTGGACGCCATCGACTCATCTCATCCTACATTGCATAAATCACTTCTCTTTTCCGTCGAGGTCCGTAAACGCTTGGATCGTTAAACCTCAATTTCTTCTCCATTTTATCAGTCCTCTGCAAATTTTCTGGTTCCAACTTGAGATCTCCTTCGAGATTGGCCCTTATTCGCGATGGGGTCTTGGACGTTAGAATATACTATGACCCTAGGCAATTCCTCAAGCCAAGGCAACCTAGGCCCCAGACACATTGTATTTCTTACCAATCTCAACAAGAATCAGATCGTCCTATACAACCATCAGCAGAGGTGAAGCTGGAGAATTTCTGAGGACTAGCCATTAATTTGGCCATATTCTTTTCCGGGTTATAGATCGCATTCTGATTGCAGAATGGAGAGTATTGCGTAGTACGGATTCCTTCAGTCTTTTTAAGTCCTAGAATTCTTTTTGTTGGAGCCACGAGCGTAGTTCAAGCTGATGTGCGTCGGAAACAACCGTCAACTCCTCCAATCGGTGCTCCAACTCGGCCTGTAAGAAATTCGAAATTCCAATCGATGAAGAGCCAACAAATAATTAGTGTCCTTTATTTGTGAGTTTTTTAAGTACGCGCTCGTACTTGAATTCTGGCATCTATCAAGGTAAAAGTCAAAATGTAAGGAAACTCACAGAGATACACATATGAAGGCTGGTTGAAATTGATTGTGACTTCATAAACCCAACTGCTGAGATCGAGGCGCCAGTGTAGCAGAGTTCAGCTTGTGAGAAGTCATTGTTGCCGTTGATTTGGGGAGCTGGTGTCTATGAATTCGGGGCGGGGGGGGGAAAGCGGGGGGAATCAGAACTGTTTGGAGATAGATGTTGGTCGTCGACGTGATGAAAACTGTAAAGGCAGTTACACCATGGTTTTTGGAGTAGCTGGCGATGAATTTAGTGAACCTGTTCACAACGGGATTGTTTGATCGGAAGGGAACATCATTGATGCGGGGTGATAAAGCACCTCCAGGGGCTCGGGCCCGGGAACATTTTGGTCGGTAATCGGGGGCGATCGAATAGCAGGGGTGAGGAGGAGAGGTACTTCGTCCCGGCGTACCTCCGTACAGTAACAATTCACTCGAGGGTAGCCGGGTAATGCAATAATAATGCAATAATATTGTAATAATATTGCATGAAAAAAACTCGAAGATTCTGAAGTCCCGAGGTCGTCACTGATCACTGAGACTCACTCGTGTCAAACTTGATCTGATAGCTGGGCTGGGCCCCTGTCGGAGACCCCTGAAGTCAGCCCTGGCAAAGAAAGCTCTCACCAGCTGAAGCTGCAGCAAAGCCTCAGACACTTTGGATATACGCGTCGACTCGACGGACGGCTCTTTTTGCGCAATTCCAGGTTGTGCTCTCAAGCTGAGGACGCCGCCCAATGCCGCGAGGATACGAGTTAACCTCCGTACGCGGTGGCAACTCGGATCGCGGACTCGCGTGTACCTCCATAGTGACCTTATCATTTCCCTTTCCAGGTTTCTAATCTACCCTTCTTCTCGCCTTGGCATCACCCTGGCCCCAATGATGTGTTTTCCGTGACATTTTTTTTGAACGCTGCTTGTCTTTGTCCAGCGACAAGCTTCTCGGCGCTGGCACTGCACAGTCATTCTTCACCTACCATATCTATGTCTCACTCGCAGCTCATAGCAAACGCTGCATGTCTCTGACGGTAAGCCCGCCGTTCTACTTATCTTCTTCACTTGCAGTTCTTCCTCATCGATCTTGAACAACTTCCTTTGTCGCCGGACACTATACTTGATATACGATGCGTCTCAGTACTAGATCTCGCGCCAATCCTGGCCGCATATCAACAGCTCTGCTCCTCAGCTACGTTTTCGATTGGGCCATCATTCTTCTCGCAGTCGCAGTGGGCACTGGATTTGCTGTCCAGACGCCCAACAAGAGGCCCTTTTCAGTCGTCAATCCTGAGATCAGTTTTCCTTTTGTCGAGAAGGAGAAGATAACCACAGTCCTCCTCGGATTGTGTGCTTTAGGCATACCGGCAGTCATCATCGCCATCGTCTCTCTCGTGCTTGTTCCTGGGCCTACCGTATCCAAGTCGACACCGAAAGCCTTGATCTGGAGAAGAAAGCTATGGGAATGGCATACCGGGTGGCTTGGACTTGCGCTCTCCCTTTCGGCGGCATATGTTATCACGAATGGCATGAAGAACCTCTTCGGCAAACCACGGCCTGATCTCCTTTCTCGATGCAGACCAGATTTGGCCAACATTAGCTTACACATAGTTGGAGGGTTCAACAATACTCCCGGAGGAATCAACCTTGTTTCCGCGACTATCTGCACGAACACAGACAAGTCAATGATGGATGATGGGTTTCGCAGTTTCCCTTCTGGCCACTCGTCATGGTCAGCTGGAGGTTTGATCTACCTCAGCCTTTTTCTTGCTTCGAAGCTCGCCATTACCCTTCCCTTTTTGTCGCCCCGAGCGTACAGCCAGGACGAATTGCACCTTTCTGCGTTTCCTTCCTACGCAGAAAAGAGAGTTGCAGAAGTTGCTGCTAGAAAGCTTCCTACTGCTGGTGAGACGTTGGTAGAACCTTCGGGACACGATGATAGAATTATCGCCACTCGCAATCAATCCGCAGCGCCGCCTATTTACCTCCTTGTGCTAGCAATTATTCCTTGGTTTGCTTCGATCTACATCGCATCAACCAGATATTCGGATTTCAGGCACCATGGCTTTGACATTTTGTTCGGATACTTCATTGGGACAACCTGTGCGATCTTCTCTTTCAGATACTATCACCTACCCTTATCTCGTGGAGCTGGCTGGAGTTGGGGCCCAAGAAGTCGGGAGAGGAGCTTCTGGGCTGGCATTGGAGTTGGCAACTATGCTGGCAGCACACCTAAAAGGTCCGAAGTAGCTGAACATCGAAAAGCGGATATCGAGAGTGGACCTCTTGAAGGAAGAACAACACATTATGTGGGTGAAGCCGAAGACAGCAAACTTGCTGGTTGAAGTTTGCATATAATAATGACGGTAGCAGGATCACATCGAATTATTGCCAGCAGGGATGCGGCGATCAGAAGAGGATCCAGAACAAAGAAAGGAGCAACCGCTTGAGTCCTGATACGAGTATATATGGGTGCATGGTAAATATCATTGCGTGTTTGTGGATATCACTGGTTTTTCGAAAAGGCAAAACACTGTGCTGTTTATGCAATACCAAATTGCGTCCAGTCGATTTATAGGAGATTCTTACACGAGAAAACCCATTTACAGTTTTCTTTAATTGCCAAAACAAGCAGCTAGTTCTGAGCACTCATGAATCATGACAAGTAAAGATATGATTACTTTCTCTTTTGTGAACAGATCCGCTGCGAGAGGAGAGATTGGATTTGAATGGACGTTGTACAGTATTTGAACTGTTTTCCTGCAGGATGCTGTGTATAGTTTTAGATGAGATGAGAAATGGGCATGTACCCATCCCCACCAATCTGTATAGAGCGAAGTGTGCACTGTATAGCTAATGGAGGATCCTCAAACCCTCGGATCAGGTCGGGGATATGCATTGATGAGCCGTACAAGAAGATGAGAGAACCAAACCTATTATGATACTCCGAGGAATATCCCTTTATCATGACCGGCAGGACTTCAAACACCATGAGTACTTCTTGGAATAATTGATACTTTAGGATGCAGTTATGAGTTGGGAGGTTGAGGATGCATAGCTTCTGAGGGGAATATCAGCATCTTTCAGATTACAGAATCGTAGATGATTCTATTACTTACTCGAAAATCATATCACGAGTACAGACTTATCAGCCAATTAATGGTAGAAATGTAATTTCTCATCACTTGTGCCACGTCTCCCTACAGCTGTCGGGTGACTCAGTCGCCGCGCGGACGAGGGGAAACAAGACTGTGGTATAGGAACTTAAATAAGAAGAACCAATCAAAAAACACACAGGCGCTTTGGTACGTTTTACACGCAAGAAAAACACCATGAATTCTAGATTAACAACGTTGTAGACGGAGTGGTTAACCCGATGCCCTGCTATGGTTTCAACCAAGTCGATAGGCATTTCTTTCGGGAGCGGTACGCGTTCATTGATTCTTATACATGGGTTGAAGCTTATTAATATACAGTCTGTTCGAATCATACAGGCGTCGATCTCTTTTGGTGTTTATTTGAGCTCCTGTTCCCTTCATTTTTTGGATTTTATTTTGGTGTGGATTTCCACGGCCAGATGAGTTCTAAAGAAAAGAAGCGAACCTTGGCAGGTACGTGTATAATTTTTCTAACAATTGTACAAGTAGTAAATTAGGGAATACCAAATAAGTAGATGCTTGTATGCTGAAAAGCAACTTAAACCTCTCCTGATTACTAAAAATGCTCGATTCGAACAGGTATTGGGTTCTTGGTGTTTTCGGGCTTCTGTTCTTTTTGGTTCTACAGTTCCAAAACTTCGTCAAGCAAGCTAGGCACAGTTGGTGTCAATTTTGTGTTTCTTAAGCTAAAATCCCGACAGCCACATAGAAAATTTCCTCGTCCGTATTTTATATCGAAGCGCCCAGATGTAGCTTCCCTAGATAGGTACTGCTGAAAGGGGTTCGCTTAACCCCTGACTTGCCACCCGGTATCTAGCAGACTAACCTATTCTTCAGCACCATCACTTGATTTTTACAACAGGTTTGCCCTCTCAAATTGCGTCTTCCTATTACTAGACAAAAACCTCGCCCTTACATTATGTTTCCCAGAAACTTGAAAACACTCTGATTCTCTCTCCTGCTAAGGCTTCGTTGGTTACTAGCCATGCCTTCCACACTCACTGCCACCTTCAAAATTGGCACAATTCTATGAATTTTGTTATAGAATAAATACTTCTTACTCGTCTCGTTATATTCGCTCACAAAAGTTCAAATAATAGAACAGAAAAATAAAAAGATTATATTTCTCTAGTGACTTATAGGAGTGACTTATTACCTTGCCACGAAGTCTGTTCAACTAGGTGCCCAGCTCTCTGAGAATCCAGACTGAATGCTTCAAACTCCAAGCTAATTATCTTGATTTTATCTCATACGAGAACATTTGTTCATACACAGTGACGTATGGTCACACGCCAAACGAAGCCTGAGAATACCACGAGAGTTTTAATCCCTTTCAAACTCACTTGAGTGATCATTTGATCATCTTTTTGCTTTTTTCTTAGCATGCTGAAACACCATTGAACATGCGATTCACATGTGATCTGAGAAGTTGCGGAGAAGGAAGGCACAATAGCCAGGAATTATTATTATTCAACTACCACCCAAAACATTCCGAGTGCAGGTAAATACCCTGAGCACCCGTCCCTTTATGCACAGCCCTTTCGTCACTACATCTCACCACAGATCTCCTCACGTCAGCATTCAGTCCCAAAGGCCCACAGACACCCACGCCCGTTTCACCTTCGGCCATTTCTAGCACGTCCCAAATCAGATCTAAACAATCTGGCCTTCCGCTGTGGAAAGATGCGCAAGTGAGCTTTCTTGATTGTTTCCCAGACTTGAGACTTGGAGATGGTCGCGAACGAGTGCTAATTGTCTTAGTGACCACACCCTTTTCATCGACAATCTCTCGAATGCTGTTGGTGTCCTCCGAAATATTCACACAGCAGCATGGCCCAACACTCTTGTCGCATTCGCAACCACAATCTTTAATTTCATCCTCATCTCCATTGGTGAAAGCTTCATCACAAGTGACATGAACCCGAATATCAAGTTCAATGCCTGCTTTGTGAAGAAGTTCATAAGCTGAATCTAACTCTTTAGAGATCCATGATATCCAGGAAGTGTTCTTGATAATCCATACAAAGCTTATGCGCTTCACTGGCAACCTGACTCCTTGGGCGCGGTGGGCAATATCGAGGAGGATGGGCAGCGTGAAGGTCACTCCTGTTGAGCCTGATAATAGGATGACACTGTCAAATGCTGCGAAATCCGGGTGCGAGCTTCCGTATGGACCATCTATCAAAGACAAATGGCTCACTTCAACTACTGGCTGCGGAGAAGATTCTTTGGTAGGAAGAAGAGAGGCTGAGGAGTTCGTAGCAGATAAGTGAACTCGCGATGTGAAACCTTTATGTCCCTTTAAGATGAAAACCAAATCTCCTCCATGGGAATTTGGCGTGGAAGCAATGGTTGCTGGATGAGATTGGCCAATTCCAAACTTAGGTATTGAAAGGAAGACGTGAGATCCAGGTGCCCATTTGTTGATGGATTTATTCTGAACCCGAATTTTCGTCACTCCTCCTTCACAAGCCATCAAAGTCGCTCTTCCAGGCCGGACGTTGTTCCAAGCGTACCTCGCAGACCGAATAATTCTATCGAGGAGATATAGCGCAATTGGAATATAAATATAAACTCTGCTGTAAAGAGCGGTCGAGGGAAGATGCATCATAACTGCAATAATAAACCCAAAGAAGGTGATGATGTGTTGAACCACGAAAAACTCGTAGGAAAAGTTTCGTATTGGCGCAATTGTGCTGATGTTCATCCATATGAGAATTGCATACGTCGCCCAACCAGTGGGGATGCAACTATCGGTCGAATATTCTAGAGGCCCTAATTCATACGCGTTCCACGAAAGATGTAGGAATAGCATATGAAGAGTGACAAGGAAGAGCAGAACCCTTGCGGCCCATCTGTGAATGACATTTAGTCGCTCATAGGATACTCCGCTCACAAATCCAATCAGATTGTTTTTCCCAGCAAGCAAAATAAGAAGTGGAACTTGGGCAACAGCCAGCCAAGCAGCTCTTACTCCAAGTGATGTGAAGTGTTGTGCTCCGTCAACATTGTTATCGACAAATTCAAGAAGCACGACCCAAGCCAAATACCCCACTAGAAGTGTGATGGTCCCAATGGGAGGTACCTTAATCATTCGTCCGTTTCGAGGAGTGAACTGGGAATAGGTTGCCTCGCGAAAGATTGCTGTAATACATGCTAGGCTGGTTGAGAAAATATTTCCTGGCGTGGCAGAACGAGGTCGGTTTGCTGCTGCTGCTCTCATTCTAGTCAAGTTAGCAGACCGAAGTATAGGCATAGGTAGTTTTTGCCTAGTAACAAACACACCTCAATTTTAGTGTGACCGTCCATAACATATTGAATACAGCACAAGTTCCAATCACCCCACACACCCCATACCAGAAATTCCTGGCATACATATTACCATCCACTTGAAATTCCGTGTCATCAAGAATCTCTCCGAGGAACGTCGTGGCCTGCGTCGAGTTCGAAAAATCGATTCCTGAAGCATTTAATGGCGAATCCGAAGGGGCCCCGCCCATCGTCATTGAAGTTCCCATATCCATGATGGCTAGGTATTGTTCACCGTCCGTCCACGCAACCTTGTGGCCGGCGCAACTTGCAAGAGGGTGGAAGCTTTTGAGGTGATGGGGATATGAAAGAATAAGCACAGACGAAGAGAGGGATTTCAAGACGGGTCAAATGAATATGGAGCCATCGAGTACTTAAGGCTTATCTATGTACAAGCATTTAAAGCCTAGGGAAGGCGTGGACGTGGACGTGGATCGTCTTGCACAGACGAAACCCTCTCACAGTCGCAGCGCAACGACCGGCAGAACAAAGATGGAGGCGTCCGAAGGGGAGGCCAAAAACTTGCTCATACTCACTTGAAGGAAACGGCGTCGGCTGTTAACGCGTCCGGGCCCGCTATATCGCAGAAGGCCCTGCGATAACAATACTGCTAGAATACCGGTCCTGCTTGCTCGACAGTCGCCATTTATACATGTTTCTACAACAAGTAGATTTGGAAGCTCAAGGTCTTAGATCTCAACAACCACCCGACGCCATTTCCTGCAGAAAAGAGCTTGTATTTGCTTGTATTTGTTTGTATTTGCGCCAAAAAGCTTGTCATTCTTAGCGCATACATCTGGAGACTGCTCCTTGATCGAAAAGACGCTGCGTGTGTTTGGTGCTTAGTGTGAGAATGAGAAGGTTTGCGCGAGTTTTCTTTCCTCTTTGGACGAGTGGCGTCAACCCCCCTTGTTCCTGGTAAAGAACCGTGCTGCAGACTCCAGAGCCTCTACCTCTTGAGGCTTTTGAGTTTTGAACCGCAGCGTCACACGAAAACTGTTTCCTCTCTTCGACGTTTGAGCTTGTTAGTTATCCACGAAATGAGATATACCCAGAAAACGGATAACATTTGCGCAGGCAATTGGCTTTTTGTCTGTAAACTAGAGAAGTACAAGCACGAGCTTTTGCACTTGTCATGGGCAAACTGGGGGATCCCTTCAAAATTGCTATCTCGAGGTATTAAGTGTTCCTTCGTCTTGTCTCAGTAATCTGTCGTGTACACAAAAGGGAGGCAAGTTTGAATTGCGTTGGTTAGGTATCCCCCATTCCCACCCCAACGCTGATTTGATATGGCTGCCGTGTTGGATAGGGAGATGTATACTCAGGCGAGTGAGTGCCCTTCAGCGCTTCTGGAGGTCTTCATGTCCTCTATTATCGAATACTTCCAAGTCAAATAGACAAGCCCACATCGACAATCTCCAGGCAACAGATGTTCTTCCTTTCTTGCATGAAAAATGCGAAAAAAAGAATTCCGCACACATCGCCATGTAAAAATTAACTTAGGGCACTAAACAACTGTGGATTCTATCTGTTACAACCAAGCCTGGGTCTAGCCATAGCATCCTAGGAGTACACAAAAGAGATTCCCAAAACAATTGTGTGCAGTGCATAAAGCGTTCTTCAGACCCCGACCCTCGAATACTAACGCCCTCTGCACATGAGCCGTTTCACCTAATACATATCAATACACCATAAGATCTAGCTAGGACCTTCCGAAATCTTTGCTTGAAATTGATCTTCAGACGACAGTGATAAAAACGGAACCTTGGTTAAAGCAGACTCTTATACTATCGCCTTGGAATCGCGATTGTAAACGGTCTTGAATTCCTGAGCGTATCGCTGCTTGTCGGTCGCGGCTTGTTCCTCAAATTCCTGAAAGGGTTCAGCTTAGGACTTTAGAATAAGTATCTGTTACTCACCTTCTTTGCGCTTGGTGCGAGTTCTTTCCATTCTTGTGCCATTAGTTTGAATCTTGCAGGCGCGTCAACACCTTTGAAATCTCCTGACTTCATCCTGTGGCTGACATAGAGGCCAAAGGCACCAGGGGATCTCTTAACCAAACGATCATCCGCAAGAGTGGGATATGCGCGTTGGGGTTTTTTGCCTTGGAGTTTCCGCCTCAAAAGAACACGAGCATTATTCGCACTTCTGATTTCATCCGGGGTGTAACCTGCGAGCCATTCTTTGAAAGCTGCGTCGTTGGCCGCCTTGTTTGCGTTTGCTTTATGGTTATACGACTGGATTGGCATGCGTCAGCTAGTCTCAAATCAGGAACGTGAAGTCTTACCTCTAACTCCTGTGGAGACAACGACTTGTACCTGGCCGCCGCGCTCTTCGTAGCAGCTGTAAATGCACCACTTTCGGCACCTTTTGTAACCAATTCTCTCACAGTCTCTGACAAAAGGACAGACCAGGCACTGTGTGGTAGCAACGCCGGTGGTGAGAGAACTTTCTGCTTTAACGCCTTCAGAGTAGCTTTTTCTTGTTCTGCCTCAGTGAGGACCTTTTTAACTGGTTTCTTGACCTTTGGCGCCGGCTTCTTTACAACCTTCTTCTTCGCTACCTTCTTCGCTATCTTCTTCGCTGGTTTCTTTACTTTTGTCGTTGATTTGTCTTTGGTGGATGTGGTGGACTTTGCTTTCGGCTTAGGGACGGTCTTGGTAGTAGTTGCAAAGGATCGACTACACCGAATACCGAACCGAGGTGATGCATGAAAGCTGTTGGTGGAACTGCGCGAATTGACGCGATGAAGAAGCCACACCATCCGAATTGCTCTGTTTGTTGAAGCTCCGCTGTGCTGAGCACCCCTCCTAACGGCGACCCGACCAATACTAAACAGCATATTGGTCGCGAACTTTGTTACTGTATGGAAATTCCGGTGTCTCGAGATGTCTTAATTGATTCGGATTGGAGGGTGGATATGAAGGATAGCTGCTCGTGTGCTGGACCGCGTGTTTTTCCTGTTCCTGGCAACAACGCCAAACCCCGTCCTTTTCTGACACGCCGCACGCGAGTGAGCTCCTTTCCAAGCTCCCGCGCTTGTCAGCCGCGATTAGCGCATATGCCTAACCTTAAATGGAAAGCTAGGGTCACTGTGATGCAGGCTTGGCATGTTGTTCTCGATCAGATCTTGTGCAGAAAGTTACAATTGCCGCCAACCCCACACAACACCACACTGCCTCAGCAGTCTGATAGTCGCCAGGTAGTATTCTTCATTACCTTAACGCAAGCTATCAGGAATTGATCCATGGGATAAGGCGGCCACAGTTGTCATTCCTGCCAGAAAGTATTTCTGCCGTTAACTGAGGCAACCATGGTTCGCCACAGGGACTCGCGCTCACCATCGCCCACAGGAAGCCAGCACTCCTCGAAAAGACCGAGGAGGGATGACGATGTCAGGAGGGACCGAGAAAGAGACCGCGACCGGAGGGATGACCGGGGACCGCGACGGCGAAGTCGCTCTAGAAGTTTGGAAGTGAGAGCTCGTCCCCTTTCTACCAGTAACAAGACATACGCTGACCACAATCCACTACAGCGACGTCAGCGAGACCGTGAAGTCCATCGACGCAGAGATCGGTCCATAGACCGCAGGGAAGACGACTACTATAGAGGCGGCAGACGAGATCGATCAAGGGACCGAAGAGATCGATACGATACCAGAGAGCGATCACCAGATAGACGACGGCGCAGAAGTCGAGAACGGGATTACCGAGACAGGCGAGACGACTCTTATGACAGGGCACGAAGACGCCGCGAGAACTCTACTGACTCGTGGCCCCGTAGTAGAGGAGATGATATCCGTGGGAAGCCAACCAATAAGGCGGATGATACTAAGCCGAGCGAAGTCAGCAGCAGCCAATACAATTCCGGTATAAATGCTAAAGATACCCTACAGGTTCCAAAAGCTTCTGCTCCGCCGGCCCAAACCGAGGCCGACAAGAAGGCCGAAAGACTG